>WAAD01037374.1:2735-45131 GCA_013389945.1 Fregata magnificens
ATGAAGCAGTGCTCCAGAAGTTGTTAACACGAGAAGTCTGGTGCCTTAGCCAAGAAACTAGACAGTAGGAAGTCTAGCAAACTAGAGATTGCTGCGACTAAGTCATTTCTAGGCAACAACATGCCTAGGGATGAAGTAAGCCAAAGTTTTCAAGGCTGATTGTGGTTTTGGTTCTTAATTTAGGGTCTGACTTTTGGAAAAATGAAGGCTAGCTGTCTTCTGCATAGAAAGTCTTCTCAGAGTTCAGAAAATGGGTAGCCAAAAAGGCAATGGCTTCAAGTAACTGGTATTTCAACAAAGGCAGAATTAGTGTGAGTGTTCAGGAATCAGTAGGGTATGAAGTTATGCTAAGGTTAAGATATGTTAATGCTTAATAACAAGCAAATATTAATAAGTTTTGAGTTATAAAGAAACAGGGTGGGAGAAGTGGAACAGGCACATGGCCAAGAGACCTTTGTCCTTCTCCTCGCTCTGCCATTAACAAGAGTCACACATTAACTTTGCTCCGACATGAGGCTCCCTACCTCGCCAAAGTGGCTTGGGGATCTCTAGATGTCAGATGATTTTCAAGTTGTTGTTTATGGAGGCCGCCATTGCTTACATCTCACAGGGTTGGATTGTGAAAGAGATTCTTGCACGCTGTTTTTATTTAATGTGGATCTCTCCAAGGATTACCCACATTTTCCTGGATCTGTGGAAAAGAGAGAGGCTAGACACTCAGGCTAGGACTGGATATTTTTAAAACTTGGATAGTCCAAAGCCACCTCAGCAAGGGACCTAATTCCACTCACATATTTTAGTGACATCGTTCAGACAGCAGTATTTGGCCCTTTTTCTGCTGCAACATCCACATCCCTCCTACCCCACTGCCTTTTAGCAGAAGTGGCAGATCAGTCCTTGGCATCAGCTTCTGCCCCTGCTTCCCTCAGTCCTTCTGAACACCTGAATAGCTGTTGCTTTAATAATTCGGTTGTCTTTCTGACAGGACCGGAGGAGTCTTTTTTAAGCTCCTGCAGCACTGTGCAACAGCAGGCAGCAGACAGTGCATGATTGCACTGGGACTTAAGAGCAAACTCCAGCTCACTGTCAATGGCTGTGTGCCAGACAGCTCAGCCTGCAGAGAGCAAAACCTTTCAAAAGGCTGAGCATTTAAAAGGGAGACTGTCAACATCCCTCCGAACAGTTAGTGGGGGGATCGCCACAGAAAAAGGGAGCATGTCTGAAAATTGAGGTGTATGGGGACAAGCGGCGTAAAAGGACTAATTATCTTCCTATTCCCCTTGTGTGCCTATTAAAGACCACCAAAAATAGCATCTACTTAAGGATGGGGAGGTTTTTTTTCCCGCCTGTGAAGTTAAAGGACATCCCACCTGTCATTTAGTGAAGTGGAATCACTCGTGGAAGATGGAGCTGGCCAGAAGCCACCTCCTGACAGCGAGAGGCAGGTCTGAACAACAAAGTTTGGATCAAGATCTGAACTTCTCTCACATCCAAAGATGCTTGGATCCAGGACGTTGGCTGACACCCATCTCCGCTACATCTATTCTGTGATTATGTGTGAATGGCCCTATTGCTTCCCACTACACTCGACATAATCACTTCCATTTGGGCATCATTCTGCAAGAAAATCTGCTGTCATGATGGCCAACGTGTGATGCTTTGCTGGATGAAGATTCCCTCCTAACCCTTACAAGACATCAGTTTTCACCTGGAAACATACTAGTGGAGCTTTACTGATGACAACTTCCATATTTACAGTTCTCATTATTAAGTCAACTTTAACTCCAGGTTTAAATGGGGGATCCTTTCCCAAACTGGTATCAAAAAACTATGTGCTTGTCAGCCTGTGTGCATGTGCAGTGAGCCTGATTCTGACTCTTCCTTCCTTCACATCTGTTTTATGCCTGTGCAATCCCATTGACTTCAGTGGAATTGTTTCTGATCAGAATTTGATGAATACCATATTTTCCTATGTATCACCCACGGATTATCTATAAAAACTGATTCATCAGCAGTGTGGTTTATGCGCATATGTAAGTAATGTGAGGGGAAGTTTACTCTGGGGCCCCCTCTTTCCCAGTAGCCCCATTGCCTCTATTTCCTCTCCCATTTGCTTCCTTTACCCCCAAATCCCACTGCTTCAGATGCCTCCCAACTTTGGGTTCTGCCCTGCCCTCTTCACCTCTGATTCTGGGTGGTTTGTGAGAAACCATCTGGGGATGTATTTTCAAGTGCCAGTGTTTCATAAGGAATACCAGTTCTCAGAGATAACTAGTACATGCAGAAAACCAAGCTAACTAATTTTGATTTTTTTTTTTCTGTTTGCTCTTTGAAAAGTAGAAGGAAAAGAAATTGGTTGGGTCAGCCTGAAGGGAAATTTCAGTTTTTTGACTGAAATTAAATCTAGGCGGAAAAAAAAAGAAAGACAAAACCCCCACCTTGCATTACATGAAATGATTCATTTAGTTGACAGGTATTCTTTTTTTAAACTTTAAAAATGTAATTAAGTTTGGCTAAATTTGTTCTAAAAATGTCCTTCTGAAATAAAAAAAATGAAATTATTTGTTTCAGGAACATTAAAATGAAGCATTCTGACTTTTTCTTTCCATACCTCCCAATAAGTTATTCACAGTGTTTAACATGTATTCTGTGAATACGTTTCTCAGAAAAAAAATGCCTTTAAAATCTACTCTTGATTAACATGAGGAAAGAGGTGAACCAGAGCCTGTGTATTTGAGGGATCATTTACTCACCCTTAAGGTGGGAAAAATGAACAGAGGTGAAGGCCAATAAAATCCGTAATAATTTTTGGCACTTAAGCTCTTTTTTAGAAGTCACGTACACAGCTGTGATGAACTACAGATAATGTCATGCATCTAACCCAAAGTCATACAGCAAATCACTGGCAGAACCAGTAGTACAAGCGTACTACGTTTGATTCCTTGCAATGTGTAGTAACCACTTGAAAATGGTTGCTTTATACAAATGTATGCGTATAGTCTGTACTCAGAACTATAATTTTCACCTTGTATTGTGATCTTTCCAATTTTTTTTAAGTGAAGACTGCATGTAGCAATCACGGTTGGATGTCCTCTGTTGAACCTCCACCAAAAATGTGGTCTCATTTCTTAAGAAAAGTATCCAATAACTTTTGACCTCACATACACTTCAGCTGCTGTCAGAAGAAAAATGCGATAAATAGTGCTATGCAAAGAAAACAAAATGATTATCATACAACCTAATAAGCAATTACAAAGGGCAAATTACTTGTACCCTCTGTAATTTTTTGCCATTAGATAATTAAGATCAGAAGTATTAATGATCATTTTAACAAATTACCATATAATTATAATGTATTTCTTCGTTTAGTCATACATATTGTACAAATCCTTCTAAGATTTGTCTGTTAATTGAAAATACATTATTTCTGATGAATGGCTGGCTTAGCTGCGTAACAACCCACACTGGTAACTAAGCCTATTAAACAAATGCCGTACTGATTGTAACTAGCTGTCAATCTATGGTCACCAGAACAATTCTTAGTGGATGCAAGTGTCACTGACCAAACTTAAATTAAGGATCAAATGAAAAACTGTAATAGGTCACAATATTCACTGGGATCACAGACCTAGAAATGTCACAACTCTGACTCGTGTTAACTTCATCGGGAATGAAAGCTAAGAGTGGAACAAATGCACTCACGAGTTTACAGGGCCAGCACATGCTGGTGGCAATGCTGCTTCTTAGATTAATTAATTTCATAACATTTCCATAATACAGTTTTACTTAGTGTACTTTTCATAATCTAATTTTAGTTGAATTGCTTTGCACAATCTGCTCAAAATGTGTTTACGATTCAGAATTGTTAGAGTCCCCTTTTTATTTTGTGCTTAGCTGCCTTTGTAAAATCTGCCTAAATTGGTGAAATAAATTAGGGGAATGCTGCCAAAACCATTTTTTGTACTATCCTAACATTCAAACCAATTCACTTGGGCCAGGTTTGCAGCACTTCCAATGAATCCTCTCCTAGAGGTACGTGGACAGGAGCGTGGCCGGAAGAGTGAACTTCAGGAGTACGCCACAGATTTTTCTGTGGGAAGAGGATTTTGGATGGGGGGGGACTGGAAAGCTGATTCCAAATTACCCATTTCCAATTTGGGAACAGATATGGCCCATGTGACCTAAGCATCTTGTCAAGACAGCTTGAATTTGAAATTGTGAATATGCATGTGGATGAGCTACAGACCCAAAATGATTCACACAATGATATGGCGTATCTGTCTGAATAGACTGAAATTCACCCTTGGGCAAAAGGCTGGGAGAAAGCTCTCAAAACTTGGCTCGCATGAGATACAAGTCCCACGGCTTTACTATAACCCCCTTGGACAGTATCAGTTGTACATACAACATACACATTTAAAAAAATTCATGATCCCCTTCTGACAATTCATGAAGGGGGAAACGATTCGGAATAAATTATTCATTACAGAACTACTCAGCTTTGGCAACAAATCTGCAGGTTAAGGGAGAAGGGGACCTATTCTAGCTGAAATGGTGTGTTACAGCCATTTTCAAATCTGGATGCTTTAGCTTTGTGACCAGTTGATAATATCCTGCCATTTTCTTCATTTCTGTGCCTTTTGTGGGCTTCTGCAGGATTCTTCCTCTCAAGAACCCCTGTCCTTCACAGGACTCAGGACCCAGAGGGATGAAGCAGGGTTATTGCTCTTTAAAAAAAAATTGTGTTTCCTTTCCTAGGAAAGACTGTAGTTTTAGCTCAGGCTTCCTCACACCTTGATTATCCCTTGTACTAATGCAGTCCATCATACCTGCAGTGCTGCTCTTCTGCATGTAGGTAAAAGCAGAGAGAAATGAGCATCCAATGGCTTTCAACAACACCTCTGAAATAATAATTTTTTTAAAAAAATCAAGCGTGGCTATCTTGCTGATAGGGTAAAAGACTTAACTCCCTCCCATGCTTACATTTAATAATGTAGGAATCTGAGGGATGGAGCTCAAGGTTGAATACCTCAGCATGAAGACTGAGGAGTGAAATCCTTGTCCCACTAAGATCTGTGGCCCAACTTACATGCTCCAGGCAGGGTAGGACTGCACTCCAGATATCACTGGCCATTCATTTTCTTGGACATCGAACTTTTCTTTTTTTAATTAAAAAGAATGATTTTTTTTTCTTCTACTGCCATTTTCAGCTGCCTGAGCAGCTATGATGACACCTTATGAAGTTGCCATTACATTGGTGATATTAGTATTAATCACACGTTGCTTGATACTGTAATTGAATAGTTTTTACGCAGATGATATTAACTGATAAAATATGGCATCCTCATGAGAAAACATTACCTTGAAATATTAGTGTTATAATATGTTAATTTCTATGGAGGATACGAGTACAGATATATGAGGAGATGTAAATTTCCCAGCACTTCTGCTGACAATTTCCATGTCAACATAATTCTTAGGAATTCATACTCACTATTTTGTGATGACTTATATGATGATGTATAACAACTTAAGGGGTTTTTAAAATGCAGTATTTTGACTAATGCAGTTTGGTAAATAGCATGCAGGACTCTTTCTTCCTTTCGATTCTGGGAAGGCTGACGCAAGCCCTTGGTATCACCAGGAAGTCACTGACCTGAATGTCAAATCCCAAAGCGGGTGCTCAGATGGCTCTGTGCACGTTGCAGCTGCATGTTAGTAGTGAGAGAAAAGGTTCTGGTGGGAGGCAGCAAAAGCCCAATCTAAGTATTACAAATTGGGGCTAATACAGAAAAAAAAAAAAGGAGAAAAAGGTGGTTAAAGAGAAGTTCTGCATGTCTTGCAAAGCTGTTGGAAATTGAATTTCGGTTTGAAATTCATGACTGGTAAAACATAGTCGAGACAGTTTATCCCATCTGTAGACTCTTAATTCTGATCTATCTTACTTTTTCCTTATGTTGTGGTGCAGGGCGGTCCCTGAGAAAAGTTGAGTCTGTGTCCTGGCTTCAGCGGCGATAGAGTTAATTTTCTTCCTAGTAGCTGGTATAGTGCTGTGTTTTAGATTTAGGATGAGAATAATGTTGATGATAACACACTGATGTTTTAGTTGTTGCTGAGCAGTGCTTACACTAAGTCAAGGTCTTTTCAGCTTCTCATACTGCCCTGCCAGCGAGGAGGCTGGAGCTGCACAAGAAGTTTGGAGGGGGCACAGCCAGGACAGCTGACCCAAGCTGGCCAAAGGGATATTCCACACCATATGATGTCATGCTGAACAAAAAAACCTGGAGGCAGCTGGCCAGGAGGGCATGGCTACTGCTTGGGAACTGGCTGGGCATTGGCCAGCGGATGGTGAGCAATTGCATTGTGGGTCACTCGTTTTGTATATTCTTTTATCATTATTATTATTTTCCTTTCCTTATCTGTCCTATTATACTGCTTTTATCTCAACCCATGAGTTTTACCTTTTTTCCGATTCTCTCCCCCATCCCACTGCAGGGGGAGTGAGCGAAGGGCTGTACGGTGTTTAGCTGCCTGCCGGGTTAAACCACAACGGTCTGATTGTGTACTTCTTAGGATATACTGAAATGAACTGTGTCAGGGCCCACACTCACCCTTAAATCCTGGACAGAAAACACAAGGTCCACAGCACGCTCCCTCATTTCTTGCTCCTATTGCTACCAAACAGTTTACACCAATGCAACTCCGCTGGCCTTGCTGGCTTCTGGCTTAACGCTGATGCTCTCTGCAGTTTCCTTGAGAAACAACCTGGAATAACAAGGTGAAACCAGACCTGGGAGTACAGAGGGGCACCTCTAAAGACAGGAGAGATGACAACAATTGGGGTTCCTACAGCCAGAAAATGGCAGCTAACCTGGCCGTCTCTCTCTCGGGCTAATCTGAATTAATTGGTGTTATTTGTGCCTTTGATACTCAAATGCAGAGCCCGGGGGTGGGAGTTCTCATGAAACAAGTGGCCACTTGGGAGAGCCGTCCCAGGTCCAATCATGTCATGGGCTCATTTGTCTCCCACAGTAATTCACTACTCACTTCAGTCACTTTAAATGTAAAACAGCTGCTGCTGCTTAGCCCTCTTTTAAGGTATCTAACCAGCAGCTTTAAACCAATCCTGAATGGGTCCCATCCCATAATAGTCTCCCACACAGTGGTCATTTGGAAACAATTAACCCTTGATTCAAGATCCTCTTAAAGAATCCTATTCCAAGTTCTCCTCTCCTCCAGCCTGTTGTGTTGCTGCCTTGCCCCTTGGATGGGAACAGTTTTATCCTTTAGGATTGCTGTGGCTTGCGCAGCAGTAACCACCTATACGGTGCTTGGGGAGGGGGGCACAGAACTGCTAGGGTTATTGTATGGATTTTTGCCTGCCCCCCTGCTCCAATCGATCTGCACTGAAAAAAAAATTGGAGCTACCAAATCAAAACAGATGGGTGTTTTATCAAAATAAGATTGTTTCCTCTCTTCCCTTCTCCCCCCACGGTACCTGGGGGTCTTGTTCACTTCCCACATGTTTGGCACCGCTGCTACCCCTTGCCTCGCTTGGTCTCTAGTGATATGATGAACTGGAGATTAATCTGTTTTAAGGAGAAGCATCTGGCTTTGAGCTAATAAAATATCAATTTGTAACAGGGAGGAAAAGGCTCAGCGAGAGGTCTGCATGCTCAGGGCTTTGAGACCCAATTTGACTTGGGGGTTTAATGTCACTTGTGAATTTTAGGCTTGCTCTGAGCACTTCAAAGCCTTTCTCGATACCGTGGTCTCAACTTTCTCCAAAAGCGCTGTGTTTTCGGACCGGTGGCCTTTACTGTTGTTGGTGGTATCTCCCAGCTCCGAATCCTACAGGGCTGCCCCCCTCCCAAGCACCCCCCCACCTTTCCCTTTTCCTAATGGTTCTGCGGCCAGATGTGGTGGCCCCTTGCTGGGATGTTAAACTGGCAACACCCTTGATCCAGGCAGACAGACACTCAATAGCCAACTTCTGGAAAACCTCCCCCCGCACTGGCCGGCTCTGACACAAACCAGCTGAAGACATTGCAATGCCAGAAAGTGTTACAGCTGGACTGCCTGACAGATTGGCAGCACACACGCTGATTTGGGGACTGTATTTGGGGGCCTGCAAAGTACTCACTGTCCAGGCACTGAGCCACTAATCACAGTTTACATTAGGCAATCAGATACTTTTCCACTACTGAATGATCTGCTCTTTTCAACCCCCCCCTTTTTTCACCTTATGGGACCCTGTGTGTGTATATACAGTACCTCTGTGCTTCACATCTGCACCATGTCTTAAGCCGTATCTAATGCACAGCTACTAACGTCAGCTCAGGCAGTGACAAGGAGCCCAAATCACTGCTGCTCTGATTCCTCCTCCCCACTCCCCCAGCCTGACTTTTGCTTGTTTCTGTGCCGAACCACTAGATTAATTTAACCTGGGGGTTATCTAGTTATGGAAAAATCCTGTAGGACTTCATACAAAAAGAAAGGCTTTATGTCACTCTATAGGAGTCTGTCAGCCTATAGAATCCTATGAGTGGTTTTAAATACAACTCCAGAGATCAGATCTTCAGTGAAAACAATAGATTTTAGAGTAATTTCTCTGGCATGATGCTAGCTTAATCACTTTTGCATAGAAGTGTTTCATTAGGAATGAATCTGTGTCAGCCCCATATGCCAAGTCTGATTTCTGCATTGGCCTCGCCATGATGCTGTAGATATATGTTCGTGTAAGATAAGTGTGCCATGGCTGGATGTCTAATGAATACGGCCTCATTTAGAATAAGAAGGACTTAGATCTGGCTACGACCCAGAGTTTCTATTCCAAAGAAATGCTGACATTTCGGAAAACCTGGGTCTCTGTCAGAATGAATAGTTGAAATTTTTATATTTTCCAAGCCAAAAAAGGTGCTCTGAAAAATGTGTACTGTATTAAAACATTAAATAACAGTTACGTGCCAATTTAAGAAAAGTATATAAACACAGAACATGAAAATTCATATTTTAATATAAACATAATATAAACATTGTACAGAAATGTTTTGATGTTGGTGAAATGAGATATCATAACTTCTTCTCACCAATGTTTTTTGCCACAGCTGATCTATTCCTATGAAAATATTTTGATTTTAATGAACTATATCGTTTCCACTGAATAACTATTTTGTAAAAAAAAGAAAACAAATTGCACCATATGAGAGAGCCCCAGATTTGTCCCATTGAAGAGGGAGTTATCACAGTTGATCTAAATGAACTCCCAATCCTCCCCTATTTGCTTGCGGAGAGTCAACTCCTGAGGTTCAAGCAGAGCAAGAAGGATGCTGTAATGTTTTAACAAATGTTAAACTGTACTTTTTAGGGTTAATGTTGCTCTCTTCACTTTTCCTTCCCAGTCATCGCAACCAAATATCACTTTGCCAATTATGGCTCAATTACCCTATCTGAAGAGTGGGAATACTGTTTTTTACTCACCTTTCTTAAGGTCTCCGCTTAGGTAAAGCACTTATAAGCACCAGTTAACCTTATTACCCAATTCCTGTGTGTAAACACACTGCTGATGTGAAGAAGTGGGCACTCATACCCTTATGCAGACACACACAATAAAAAAAAGGGTTTATTTTGGGCCCAGATTGTAGTTTCACGGTTCCCAGGGCAGAGCTGAAGCTTGCAAGACAGTTTATTTCCTTCTCTGGTGAATCTGGGATGCGACAACCAACACACAACCCTGATGACAAAATGTGAGCTTTGTGAGAGGAAATGGACATCGATTAGGTAAATATAGTGTACAACTCTGGCAAGGCAGTGCGTGCGTGCATGCACACTTAGAGTCTGAGTGAGAACGGACTGGGCTTGAGAAATGTATTACGCATTCAGGCAACTTCAATGTGCCACTAATAAAATTAAGTGTTGGAACATAAATGTTTTAATTTTAGTGCAAATGCTCCAAGCAATACCCCCTCCCGCACCCTTCTTTCCCACCCCCAGCCTAGACTAATCCATTTAGAGACAAATTTACATTTTATTTCTCCAAACCCTATTAGCATTAATATAAAGGTCAGCACTGAAAAGGCAGCGTCAGAAGCTAATGTGCCAGTGTGCTGTGCTCTGTGACCAGATGAGGGCACGTGGGTCTCTCGCCCACCAAGTCTGACAAGAATTTATAATTTAAGAGGGTGGTTCTCCTCTCCAAATGCCCCCATAGCTCATGGAGATGATCAGGCCACCTCTGGAAACCAAATGGGACTTCTTTTCTTGATATCGGAAGGGGGAGAGGGGAAGAAATCACTCTGTGAAAAGCCCTTGATGTTGTGGAAAAGCTATTGACAATATTTAAGGGCTTTTGGGGAAATAACCATTCTATTTGGAAACGGTTCGGCTCCAACAGTGACGTGCCTTGGGTGTCCCTTAGTGTAGATTTTAATAGGTTAGGTGGGGTGCAAACAAGAGCGGTGCTGGCTGGGAGATTTGGCAACTCCCAGCTCATCGTTCACTTCTGATGGAGTCTGAAATCTCCACCAGGAGTATCCCTGCTGCTGAGTGATGATTGCAGAGCCCTGAAGAGAAAATTATTCTGGTTTCAGAAGTGCAAAATGTTTGTACGAAAACTGTATGAGCTTGATGTGGTTTGTGGTTTGGTTCCAGCTGAGAACCCTGCCCTGGGAAAAAACTTAATAACCCGGAGTAATCCCATTGAATGTACTGGGTCTTCTTATGTGTATAAAATTACTTACGTGCTAATTTTTCGGAGGATCAGAGCCAAGGATCTTGACCATGCATGCTGGACATCTAATTGACTCATGGCTTTGTGTCTAAATCATGTGAATTTCATCTCAAGTTTCAAACAGATGTTTGGTCTGAAATCCTAAGTCTTAAAAAGGAATGAAGTCCGCTTCATCTCCTGGATCAAGATCCTGTGAAATTCCTATTTTTGTATAATCACAAAGCAGATGCCAGGGTAAAGCTGAGTGCTCCAAATTAACATCATTCCTCCAGGCAAACTGCATCATGCATTGCATTGATTTTTTTCCCTTTATACATTGTGGGGTCTTCCTCCTCCTCCTGCTACTACTATTACCGCTAATCCAACACTAAAAAGCAAAAGATTTCTTTTAAAAAAACCCTAAAAATAATAAATCTCAAGACCCAAAGAAGCTCTCAAGCCACTCTAGGCTGGGCTGTCTAATTCAAGAATAAACTGATAGAGCAGGTGGACGTGCCAAATGTCATTAAGTTTGCCAGAGCCCAGCCCTGAGCAACACAAAGGTGAGAAGTATATTCCACAACAAATGACCCCTGACCAGGAGCTCCCTGCTACCAGTCCCCCTTGCTTTTAAATTAAACCAGTAAGCCTACTTGAGTGTCTAGCTTGAGTGTTTCATTTGATTCCACTCCAGGGGAAATGCAGCCTCTCAATTAAGCTTTTAGAGTTTCACGTGTGAAACCAAGGCGTGGAGGCTCCTGGAGCTCACATGGAGAATTGAGGCAGGAGATCAGAGTTCGATTGCTGCCCCTGCTACATGGCATGGCCAAATTGTTTCACCCGTGCCTCAGTTTCCTTCTTTTATAAATGTGCATGCCTGAAAAGCACTTTTAAAAGGTCCAGGTGGAAATATGTGTAGTGTGTCTTTTGTTTGTACATTCTGCCAGTGTTTCTGTATCTTCTTGCGTTCTCAGGGTTGTATTAGTGATCTTCATTTGACTCTCTTTTCAATATGCTTAAACAGAAACCCATAAATAAAGAATCAATAGAAAAGCCCAGATGTGTCTCCATAGGTGAGGGCTGAAGGAATGCCATAGTTTTCATACCATCACATAGGCAGACATTTGGAAGATTAGGGACTGCTGAATGCATCGCTGAGGATCAGCACAAAGTTATTTGCAGTTGTTTCTGTAATCGCGTTGCTCAGGGAGAAAATTCACAGTATGTCTTGCTGCCTGCCCGCCTCCCAAACATCCACCCTGCCACCTGTGTGCAGTGCCGGGGTAGTGTTAATGCCCTGTGCCGTGCTAGAAGCCATATAAATTAATTGACTGGCTAAACACCTGCTCTGTGTTTGTTTGTTTTTTCCTTCCTTTTTTTGCTTAGAGTTCTCTGTTTAACTGGGTGAGTTTTCTTTTCTCTTTTTTCTTTCTTTCTTTCTTTCTTTCTTTCTTTCTTTCTTTCTTTCTTTCTTTCTTTCTTTCTTTCTTTCCTTCTTTCCTTCTTTCCTTCTTTCTTTCCTTCTTTCCTTCTTTCCTTCTTTCCTTCTTTCTTTCCTTCTTTCCTTCTTTCTTTCTTTCCTTCTTTCCTTCTTTCCTTCTTTCTTTCCTTCTTTCCTTCTTTCTTTCCTTCTTTCCTTTCCTTCTTTCCTTCTTTCCTTCTTTCTTTCCTTCTTTCCTTCTTTCTTTCTTTCCTTCCTTCCTTCCTTCTTTCTTTCTTTCTTTCTTTCTTTCATTTTTTTTTAATCCCTTCTGGACTTTTTGATAGGGCCATAGGCAAATATAAAGCTGGACATTTGTGGACTCACTTAACATGAGTTGGGATGGAAAAATCAGAGTCTCTAATCCACACATTCAAATTAATTAACATAAAGATCCCATTTTCGGGCTACAGAAGTGAACCTTTAGTAATATGCATTTGATCCCATAGTCTCCAAGAAGGAATGGTTCTGTCCTTCCTTGTCTCACTTCCATGATCAGGTGTACGATTTCCTTTCTTCTCATTTTTGGAGGAGAAAAATAGATAGTTCAATTACTATCCAGAACTATCTAGAAAGATAGTTCAATTTTCATTCTTAGCTTGGTTTCCTACAGGAGTGACTTCCACCTGATCTCCCTCTGCGTACACAGTTGGATGGGCATTCCTGCTCCTCTGCCTGTCCACTCTTGGTAATTCTAAATCTATGAGGAAATTTCAGCCAGATTTAAAAGAGCAAATTATTAAAATCCTGCAAGTTTGGTGAGAACAGCTGGACAGAGATGAGAGGCTCTAATAATGCACCCATTGAGGGAAAGACCATCACTTGTGGTCAGTACTCATCTACCAGAGAATCCACATCAGAGAAACACTGCCAATGCTCTACTCACAGGCAAAGCTTCAGCTGATATTTCCAGCTCCTTGGACACCAGAGACTCTGAGGACAGCCTTTGACGCCATGGGAAACCAAGTTGCCCTACTTCTGTTAGCTAGTGGCCTATTTGTTGCTTGGAAGGACAGTTTCACTGAGCAAGAAAAAATTGGGGAAGCTGGCTCCAACCAAAGAGCCTCATTTTCTCAACACATCGAGGAGTGCAACTTCATGAACTTCAATGGTTAGAGGCCTTACTGATTCATATTGTCATTAATAACACAATCAGGTATTATGAGAAGCCGTATCTCCTTGCTGTACATCATTGTGTAGTGAAGGATTTTAAGTCTTGTGTCTCAAAACTTCGCTGATGTTCCTGTCAGAGCTGAAAGGGAAGTTTGCATTAGTGATGGATAAATCTCATAAAGCATCAGGTAGGAGTGCTTGATTTGATTAGGGAGACAAGACTTTTGGTGCTGCTCCAACATGATCAGAACTTCCTTAATTTTTAAAATGTTTAAAATTTTGGACAGGAAATCTCAAGAAATATGGATTTTCTTTGGAGATCCCAGTTAGTTGTTTTCCTTTGGGCAGGCCACAGGAAAGCAGCCGTCTTATGGATATTTTTGTTCCTTGTTTTGTCTAAGGTTAATTGAGCCCAAGTCCCCAGTAGCGAGGTACCTGACTGTTGGTTTTATTGACTGTATCTGCACAGCCTGGGCCAAGTCTTCTGATCATATAGATCTGTTCGGTTTTACAGAAGTCAACGGAGCCACAATAAATGTGGAAACTCTGGGCTGTGAATGTGTCCCCTAACGCTCACTACAGCTCTCAAAGTCTGGCCCAGCTTCACTAAGTGCAAAACTAGGAACGAGCATTTTTTTTTAGGCACCAGTTTATTAGTTGGTTGTTAAAATCCTGTTTGGGAATTTGGAGGGGAGATCTGTGGGTTCTTAAGGTCAGGACGTTTGGAGGTGTCCCGAGGACTTCTTTCTGATGGAGGTTTGGGTTGCTCTTCACTGCAACTGAAGCACATAGAAGTGACTTTACATCGTATTTAGATCAGATGGGGAGGGGGGAAGGAGCAGCCCTCAGCAGTTAATTCCAGACAAGGTGATTTTTGATTCACTAAACCCAAACATATATATTTTAGTTTAATAGTGACCTACCCTTTGTAAACATGTGTACAGGAGACTGTGGGTCCCCCCGATGACATCTGAGCAGGGATAATTTGGCACTAGAGAAATAAAGAAAACCAGACACCCAGCAGTGAGGAAGACATCAAATTAAAACTCCTTAAAGAAATCTCTCACTTCCTATTTGGTAAATCGCCCTTTCTGTAAATGTCTTTGCTGTTGGTGCTACCACCTATAACGTGATCAATAGTATTATTCTCTAGTGTTCCCCCAACTGACTGGTTGAAGAAGATGCTGGGCAGGAGAGAAAGGGGGTGGGATGTGGAGCGAGGGGGCTGGGAGGAGGAAACTGTACTTGATCCTTATGGAAGTCAGTTAAAATTAATTGGAAAAAGCTTTTAAAGACCTAAGATGAAGACCAAATGTATCTCAGACCTGCGGCCTCATCCCCGACACTGAATGCGAAGGTCATTGCAAAGCTGTAGATTTATGCGGAAGGCTTGGGTGATGGAAAATGAGACAAAAGCATTTGGATTTTATTATTCCATTTACTCTGACCCTGGGCCATAAAGGGTTTGGAGAGCCTGTTTTATGTATTCAGCTGGTTGCCACACTGACAAGCATTTGGAGCCACTTAAATAAACCACCCCAACCCACAGCTGCAACAACACCATATCAAATACAGGTTAGAGTTGAAATGTAGAGCCAGCAGCACAGCGTCTCCAGCAGGTGCATGCAGAGTGTTTTTTAACCCCCTTGGTTTTGGAGTAGTCCCCTTATTTTTCTATTGGCTTTGATTTAAAGACCATTTAATCACTGGTATGGATTCTAGGTTAAAGTGTGCACACATACACGCGCACTGACTCATGCACTAGCAGAGCAAGCCACTTTCTTCTGCTCCTCCTATTTCCTAATTTTTCAAGGGACTAAGACAGAGTTTGCAAACCCCACATTTTGGGCCAAAGCTGGGCAATTCTGTCCTGACTGCCCCTTTCCCAGGCTGCTCTATACATGCACTGAATCTCTCAGATTCCTGGCAGGTACTACCTCTTTGGAGCAACAAGACACAGGAAAGAGTAATGTATCGAGAGGGGGGAGAGGGCGTAAGAATTTCACTTAGAAAGAGGGGAAAATAGAGCATGTGTTTGGACTGATGACAGCAAAACTAGGTATCCAGGCGTGCTGGGAAAAGGAAAAAGGCAGACAGTCAACCGCACATCCACTCACTCAGAAATCAGCGGGAAACCTAATATCGAGTTTCTTAATGTGCCTTGCATGCTGTATGTGTAACGTGTTGAGATTCTCCAATGGGCTACAGGATGTGTTGCGCCTACATGAAGGTGGAGAGTTAAGCTTAAGTAATCCACAGACATTCAGATTTTCTAAAGAATTCACTTTCACCCTGCCTGCCCCTCTTTTGTTCCAAGTTTCCATTAATTTTGTGTGATTGCTCACACTCTTGCTTTCAAATGGCAATATCACCAGTGTGGATGCAAGTTCTTGTGAAAACTGCTACATTTGCTCACACAAGCCAAGCTGCTCATTTATTAGATTTAAGGAAAGCAATTCACCTTTAAATAGGGAGCACAACTATTCAGGGCAAAACATTTAATAGCCAAGAGAGTTTAAAAAAATGGCAAAAGAGTATGTCAAATACATTTGAGTAACAAAGCAATTCCAATCTCCTCTCAATACCCCACTAGCTGGAGAAAGAGGCTAATTTATGTGCTGTGAATTTTGCACTCAGCCCTCTTCCTAGAGGCTATTCTTTCACAATAGAGTAGAAATGTGATGGCTGAGACGAAATATTGGAAAAGATTGCACTGCACTGGTCTATATTTTCTAATCCTGGCTAGATAAGCAGAAGACAATGGTTTGTAGGACTTTTAATTCCTAAATTCACATTTACTATAGCTTACTTTCCTCCTTAACACATTTCCATAGGGATCAAACTGAATTCTCCTAACCGGCCCCTCTAGTCATGTAGTGTTAGGAATATTACAACAAAAGCTAGGGTAGCCAGGACATCTTGCAATCTTTTAATTTATTCTTATTTTGTGTTATTCATATTTAATTTTGAGTGCCAGGCATTGCCTAATCTACATAATAATCTAGCATAAAATAGAAACTGATAATGTTTAACAAAATTCAAGGCCTCTCTTCAAATTAAGCATCTCTCATGAGAGCAAAAGGACGATAGTATCCATTCTCACTTTTATAAAGAGAATGCAGTCAGCCCCATCTTAGCCTTGAAGATAATGCTGCATGATAGACAGCTCTCCTTTGCAGTAGATGCAAGTCCAAACTAGAAAAACCAACCAGTATGCTCTCCTGCATTTGGAGGGAATGATAGCCTTGAAACTTTGCTTGATTAAACCAACAGGGATCCCTAAGGGCCTTAAATCTGCCCTTTTTTTAACACTTGTGGTGTGGTCTCGAAAGGTGAGGATGTTCTTACATGACTCTCAGATATCTTTATCACAGCTGTCCACACCTGAGGTGGTCACCCTTCAGTGAAGAGAAATGGGGCAGTAGGTCTCATCCTGAAGTAGGCAGAGCAGATGAATTGTGCACTAGAAATGCACTTTCTCTCCAGTGACTGCAGTGGAGTACAAGCATGATGGGATCAGATGTAGACATCTACCTTATAGCCATGTAAAGTTACATGAGACAAATCCCAGGTGTAGTCACCTTTATCAGCTCTTTGCCATGGCAAAGGCCTGGTGTCACTTTTCTCTCCTGCTCTCTGCCTAGAGCAGGCAACAATTTTGTCTCTTCGTTTCTGAAATGCTCTCATTTAATTAATGTCACTAGGCTCAGCTTAGAAATATGTGAGTGAAATATAATTGTGTGGACTAGAAAGAGAGCAGAAAGAGATGAACTGGAGGTCTATCCTGGCCTTAGACTCAAAGAAGCTGAACCTGAGCCAAATGTTGTGTGGAGCTGTTATCCGTAACATAATCTGAATGAACTCTTGATCCAAACCATTCAGGGGAGCGCAAAACCCAGAGCTCAGCTTTTTATTCAGTAATTATTGATGTAGTCTCAATATTCGGGATTGGAGCAAACTAATTTGCAGGCCTAATCTTCCTACATCTGGAAATGAATTAAAAACAGTTCTTATTTACTTATACATGATAATTAATCTTACTGGATTAGGAGGACCTGATACCTTGAGTGCTTCAATGGGGAGATTCCTCTGTGTTTCAGGGACATTTAACATTAGAACTGAGTGGAAACTAGAGGTTTTTTCCATGTTAAAATTTTCCAAATGTTTGTTACAAAATGATCTGACAAACAAAAATTAGTAATCTTGAGCAAAAACTGCTCCAAACTGAATCATTGTTGGATTTGAGGCTTTCTCACTGAAATATTGAAAACTTTCTATTTAAAGCAAATAGCTACTGCATAAAAATGTGCAAATCCAGTCTTCAACCAGCTGAAGTTGTCTACATTTATATAATGCTAGCAATAGTTGGGACAACTTACTGAGGCTAATAACCTACGTAGTCAGACCTGTGATACCAGCTGCTAGAGAAAGAGAACTGGAATAGCTTCCCTTTTTCTTTGGTTGTTAAAACTTGAAATCTTCCATAAGACACTTACATGGTCCAAAGTAAAGAATGAAATGATAACCAGATCTGGATGGTTTCCAGCATCCAGAATTGGTTCCTTTCTGTCTAGCCTAATCCCCTTTCGGCTACACTGATAGGGAAAGAGCTGGTACATAACAAAACTGGCAATCCCATACTGTGTGCCTTCAGCCAAATATTGCAGAGTTTAACAGTGATACCCATAATGGTCACAGAAGCAGGTGAGAAAGACGGTTGGAATGAGCCGAGTCCAGCAGTTGCCATATCATTGCGTGGAAAACTGGGGTCATTTGGCTCATAGTCACTGCTGCTTGTCCAGCGTTACGTGAGTCGTAAAGCCAGCCAGCATAAGAACATAGTATTGGCCTGTTTAATACAAAAGAAAAAAAAAAAGAGAATAACCACATGTATAGTGATTCCTGCTGATCAGTAACTTTCACTGAAATTGGGACAGTTGCATTTTAATTGACTTTTTCCCCTACAGCATTGCATTGGGAAATCAACTCTGATATACTTGTAGCAAGGTGGAAAACAGTTGAACTCTTGTCAGATTTCTGTAGAGATCAGATGGTATTTATTTGCTGTGGTGCTCTCTTGGGCTAGATTCAAACTCAGGTTCTGCAGATTACAGGGAAAATCTTTGGAGCCTCAGATGGATTTTATGCTGACTAAATTTAGAAATATTAGCAATTAAACCTGAAGCTGGGTTCCTTTTTCTTGGCTTTCCTATGAAATGTTGCATTAAGGAGAGAACAGGGTGAAAATAAGAGCTGGTGGACTAAGGAGGAGGATAAAAGATTCATGAATATTTCTGCTAATAAAAAGTGCTGAGCTTGGCCTATTTGATTCATGGGGTCATATTATGCATTATTTTTGAGTATTCAGATGACCTCTAGGAATTTGTAAAGCTTTCATAAAAGTAGAGAATTCCTTGATATTTTAGCCCGAAGTATGCTTTTAAAGAGCGCCTATCACATTCAGACACAACTTAATTCCAATTCGAGAGAAAATATTGTTTCTTCCAGTATTAAAAACATAGGCCATATTAACAGAGTAGATGCAATTTTTTTTTGTTCTTTTCTAGGAGAAAGTGCAAGCACCTAATTTGTTTTGAGGATGTTCACTATTTATTATCGTCGTTCATGAAAAAATTTGTTGTAGGCGTCTAAGGAGAAGGCAGGAGTGATAGCATACGAGCTGGATAGACAGTCACATCACTGACTCGACCAACAGCCACAGCCAAAACGGTTTTGAATGCCCCATCACCTGCATGTTATTTCTGCCAAGTTTTCATGAATATTTCTGAATAACAAAAATGTTAGTAGAAAATCAGAATCTGTTTTCAAGCTGTTGTACAGTGAAAATAAAAAAGGAAAAAATAATCACAAATATATACTGGAAAAAAAGAACACAAGGAGGAGGAAATCCCAGCCCGCTTGCGTGTCGTGTAACTTTGTGAAATACTTTTGCTGTTTTTAGGTCCTCCAGCCAAATGCAGGCTCTGAACAAAACCCAGCCCTGTCAAGCAAACTGCTTCCTAGCTACAAGCATGGCGACCATTCCTGCAAACAAAGAGAGAGGAAAATATGTAAATTTAAACAAATTCACAGTTCTTTTTCCTCAGAAAAAAGGCTTTCATGTTATTTGAAATAGCCAGACTGCTAGAGTAATGTTCTTACATATAAATGGAAATCCTTTTTGATATTTACACTACTGATTTCTGCACTTTCTTTAATCTCTGCTTTCAAATTAATAGACAATAACATCAGATTCCTTCCTTGGCTCACTCAGCACTTGTGCATATTTACCCAAGTGTCTAGAGTGGAGATTGTACACATATCTCTAATCCACCTGCCTATGTTAGTTAAAAGCCCAGATAAAATCAGCAGCACTTAAATCTTAACCTTTTAAGTCTGAAATGTTTTTAAAGTCTGGGCTCATGGCAACTCCACTGAAGAGGGGGGGAGAGGTGGAAGTTGAATGTAAAACATTTCACAGCTTGAACTATTGTTTCCAGTGGAAACTAAGCTCAGGAGTCCCGCAAGAGTGTTACTCTGAGAACATTAGTAATGCTGACCAGCTCATAAAGTTTGCAGCCGTGTTGAGTGCTCCTAGCCTCCTAGAGTCAACTTCATTTTCCGTCCCGTCAATATGCTGCTCCTGAAAACCCTAGCAAGCAAAAGAGAAACACGAGGCGTGTGAGCTGTGATATCTGGCACTGTCCTTCCCCGTCTTTGCCTTTTGTTTCAGTGTTTGGCTCTGGACCCTTTAGAGGCCACTGAGTGATTTAACACCTGGATGGCCCCGGGACAGCAAGGATACTCTAACAGCATGTTGTGCTCCCTTCTTCCTTAAATAGTGTCAAGTCTCTTGTTGGCTTCCCTCCGGAGCTGGGCCTGAGTGAACAGATGCACCTATTCCTTGGAGAATGAATAGTTTGTTTATGTAGAAGAGATGAATGGGGCAGTAAGGCCGTCTAGGTCAGTTATTTAGCATGAAAAAAGCCATCAGGATCACCCTGCGGTATTGCCCAAGGAAGTTTGGAGCAGCTGAGTACAAAGGTGTACACACATCCTCCTCCTCCAGCACTCCTCAGGGAGCACTTTAATTAGGAAGGAGGGCAAATTACTTGGGATGCTGTGTGTGGAGGTATGGAGACAGGCGGTCCCAGCCATGCGTCCCGGGAGGCAGCACTGCTGCCCGAGCAGAGCAGGGGATGGCACTGCAATCTGTGGGTGTTCGCTGGGCATCTCTTCAATCTGTTACGCTTCTCCCTGTGTCACACATCTCTTTCTTACATCTGGGCCCAAGCATTAAGGATTTTTTTTTTTGTTTACTCCCAAGCTGACACCGGGGGAAAGGGCTAGCTGGGAACATGGATGGGGAAAGTATGTGTGCATTTTTCTTTTTGCCCGTCTCTTTTTCTCTCAATCTACCCTCAACAAGGGTGCCTATAGAATATAGCATAATGCTGCATTGTTTGGTTAGGGATTTAATTTCACTCCATCACAAGCTACCATTGGAGCCCCTGTCATTGCAATTTGTCACACTTTTTTGTGTGCTATATCTCACTGAAGTCACATCTCCTCCTCAGCCCATTGCATAATCTCCTAGTCTGGAACAAAGCTCTCCAACATAATGAAAGAGGTAAAATCAGGAAAGGGAAAGTCAATGGTTACCGTTATCACTATAGAACTTGCTCCCACTGGCTCTGCAGGTTCAGTCACACCACGCAAAGCAGAGTAAGGAGGACATGTGGTGTGTGTGTGGGTTTTTTTTAAGCCCATTTGTTGAACCTACAGGCAACACCATTGGCTGCTGAGAGATGTAATCCTATTCCCTCTTGCAGACCACCAGCCATAAAGAGGCTGCGGGATGTCCCACTGGCCCACCAGGGAGTTGAGAACCTCCAAAACAGATATCACAGGAAAAGGAGTGGAGAAATCAGTTTGCTTTAAAGGAGGGGATTGACTCACGTCTCAGGCTAAACCCACAATAACGTTGTGCTTAGGAAAAATACCCTAAAAAGTCAGAAAGAAGATAGAATAGCATGCTTTAAAGGGAAAATGGATATCTGTCAAAATAAGCAGAATTTTGTTTTCTATAGCAGGGGGGTCAAGGACTCTGTTATGTGTTGAAGGCTGAATTTCAAAACATGAGCTGGCTGCTTAAAGCTTATGTGGAATTATATGGTAGTTCATAAGGCTGCCCCTGGGCTCAGAGCTACACACCTTGCTGCACTGCTTCAACAAGGACTTCAGTTTCTTCCCTGCATTGCTCCTGGGGCACTATAATGATGTCTTCATGTTCTCACTCAATTAAAAAATTAGAAACTTGAATGAGTTTGAGATTCACTTACCATGACATCACCATAAATGGCATGTTGATCCTGAAAGGGCAACGTATACTAGAGAAAGGGGCTTCGTGAAGTCCTCTATGGATGTTGCTATTGCTATTGCTATCCTGTGGAAGGGAAAGGAGCAGCCTGAGACAGATAGCTAATTCACAGGACAATATTATTTTTGTTCGTCTTTCCTGTTGTTGCCGGTCTGCCTGCTCAGAACTTGTATAAAATCTGGTCAGTCTTCCTCAGGGGCTGGTTTATATATCTGGGCTCCCAGATTTTAAATATCTGGTAAAACACTTTACCAGGCTGGAGTTCACAGGCAAAACCCACTGATTTGCAGTTGCACCTTATCAGATCTGGCAACAGAATTATTTTAAAAATGTGTTTTGAGGGCTTCTTAAGAAATGTAAATAATGTCCTCTATGAGGAATTTAAATTTCTCCAAGAGGGACAAAAGGAAAGAAAAACCTGAAACATGAAATGTTTGTGGCCTTGGGTGAGCTCTTATATTCTAATTTCTGCTAAAGGCTATTTTTTTTTCAATAGAAAGATTGCATTTCGGCTGAAACTTCGTCCCCGATTTTTGATCTGTTCTGAACATTGTCCTTTCACATTAAATAAAGAGAAAGTATAAAGTATTCACAAGACATGTATCAATTTGACATCAGTGTAACATTTCTTAAGTGGCTCATTCAGGAGTGAAGCCCATGACTAACAGGCAAATGGCAGCGAGATACAAGGAAAGATGGTTTTACAAAGGAGAGCAATAAGAAAGGAAAATGTTACACTGTTTCCACCGTGTGTTTTATAAGGAAGATCAGGGTAACAATGAGTCACTATGGAAAGGATTTATTGGGCTATGGAGCTAAAAGTCTGTAAAGATTAAAATTCTGGTGGGGTTTGGACGGGGAATTGTTTCTGAGTTTAGTTTTATCCAGCGCACTGTCCAAGTTATTAATCCCCTTGTGTTTTCTAAGCTGGGTAACTCATTGTCGATATGCTCCCTGGGCCAATTTCAGGCATGCCGGCCCACAGACTGGTGTAATATTTCTTCAGGCGAATCACTGGGTGGTCTTGTCTTGTCTTGTGAAGAGTGAGAAGCAGATAGCAGGAGACTTTCAAGATTGCTGTTGCAGGCATCGGTCTTTGAGTGGAAAATAATCCACCTGGAAGGACACTGCCTTTGCAAAGAGGGGTGGCCAGCGGTCCGATTGGGAGATAAGTTACACGCTGAAATGTTTGTGGTGAAGGTGCAATTTGTCAGTGAGAGGCAAGGCGGGCAATTCGGGCTCTCTGGTGTCTGTTAGCATCTGCCACTCGCATCCACTTGCAGCTTCTCGGGAACTGCTGAGCCCTAGAAAGCAGCACACTTCACTGCCGTGCGAGAGCAGGTGACTGGCATCAGCCTTCAGTTAACCCTCATGACAAACTCCAGAGACGTGTTGACTAGCTGCAGAAAGTGTCTAGTGTCCAGCTTTCCTCGGTGATGGCCGTATGATGTCTTGCGGCATAGGACACAAAGGGAGCCAGACTGGGACAATCCCAAGTGAAAATAAGTAAGCAGGGGAAGCACGTTGTGATAGTCTCATCTCCATAGCTGCTATCAACCGCTTTTTCCTCACATTGTGGATGCTGAGATGCTCTTGGAGAAAGAAGATATGGCTTGAAAGAGAAGCAAAGAGTTTATTGGGCAGTTTGTTCCTACAGGCAGCATCTACCTCTCATGAATGCTGTCAGAGAGGGCGAGATGCCCATGGGCAGCAGGGAGGAGCGTTGTCCCAGCGTTTCATATGTGGCTGCGCAGAAGCCAGCGGAGCCCCTTTGTGCTAATCCCATGGTGTCCCTGAACTGCTGAGGAGGCTGATCGCAGGTCTTGCCCCTCAAGACAAGTGCTCCAGGTCAGATTCACTGTAGCTGGAAGTTTTTGCAAGTATGTTCCCCCCTGGTGCTTTGTAAACCAGGAGAGAATATCGTGTTTCATGGAGAAGAGCATGATATTATCACTAAGCATTAGATTTAACAGAGAGGAATTTTGTGAATTGGTCACTCCCCCCGCCACTAGTTCCTCTGGTTTTGCTTTTGTTATAGAAGTTTACATAGGGTAAGGAGATAGGATGGAATTAAAATCCTTTTTTTATTATTGAAGACCTTTTTTACAAGGAAAGGGGTCAAGATGTTCATAGCTTGAGCTCGATTTGGATAAAGCATCCCACTGTCTGAATTTATCCAAATTACCCATACTTCTGTTAGGCCAATGAGTTCATGACATTTATAACACTTCTATTTCTCATCCCAGCTGGAACTACTGCTAGCACATTTTTGTGTGCTGGTCTGGTGTTCTCAGCTCTGATCCCATCTGGAGCTAGTGAGGAAAATGCACCTGAGTGGGAAACACTTAGCTGAGCTTTTCAAAACACTGAACCACGGCATCGGAGGTTGAGACCTAAGGGTTCATGTGATCAGGCCTAGGCTTGAAGAACAATTTTGTATTTGCTCCAGTAAAGGCAGTGCTGGGCTACCAGGATAAAACACCGGAGGAGACATATTGACTGCCCTAGAACTCAAAGACCAGAGAAAACTTCATTAACCTTTGTATGAGAATGAACATGTCCCTGAACACCTTTATTACCTATCCTTGTTTTTGGTGTGGCTTGCACAAAAAATACACGGTTCTTCAGCAAAAAAGTTGCTTTTTAAAATTCTTGTTATGCATGTGCATTAACCTTAATCTACTGCTATAAATTAGGCAGCCTGACAAACATAGTGTCACTAGGTAGCTTGTTAGGGCCAAACACCACCTTTTTGTACTGCCTGAGAAGTACTAAATAGCCAGAAGTAATTGAAGAAAATCTGGGCCTTTACTACAGAATGATCTCCAAAACAATTTGAAAAATCATGTCAAAGAGAAAGGTTGAGGCCTGATCAATAAACATCTGGTAATGGATGTTGCATAGCTTTCAAAACAACTTGCTGCTTCTGTGTAACAGCATCACTGCCTTCAGCTGCATGGGCAAGTGAAAATGGTTTGAGCTGAGATTTAAGGGGTACACTTCATAAAATGAAGGGGGGCAGAAAACTTCACTGCCAATCAGCAGATCTTCATAATGTCATAATCTGTTCCTATTTCTAGATATTTTATGTAGTGATAATGATGAGGATTTGTTTGAGGTTTTGCTCAGGAGCTTGGTTGGGTACTAATGGCACTAAATTCCTATGATAGGATTTTAGGACATGGATTCCTGCTCTGCAAAAAGCAGCCTATATGACCTAGGCAAATCACTTCTGATCAGGTTTTCAGTAGTTCTTCAGCAAGTTCTTATAAGTGCTTAAACAGGTTAAGTGCCCAAATCCTATTAATTTAGTTTTGAAAAGCTGGCCTTTAGTCTCTCTAGCACATATTTTCATAGATATTTATGATCCCAACTACCTCTGAGGATTTTCCCCTCTGTGCCCTCAGCAAAAGATGGATAATAGCACTACCCTCTCTACGAGGGCTGTTGGGAGGATACGTACATTAAAGATTACACAGAAGTCATTTAGGCTGGTTGATCTCACAGGTGTATTTACATGGCCTGATTCTCTTCCCATGAACTCAATTGGAATAAATGGAAATGCAGTGGTAATAAAACTGGTGTCACCAGAGAATGAATCTTATAATGTGATACGCTGTTCAGAGGCTGAATGGGTGCAGAACCTGCGTGCCCTTCTTATTTGGAGAGGGCTTGTTTCTGTTAGACAAGTGTTGAGGTAGATATAGGATGGAAGCCCTTCTTCTTACTCTCTCGACATGAGCGTGGGGACAAAATGGAGGCTGGCTTTTGCAGAAGCACTTCTACTTATAAAGCCACTGCCTAAAACAGCTGAAATATCAGAATTAACCTGGTATTCATCTTACCTACCCCTGTATTTTTGAGGCAAAATGAGCACAAACACTTTGGTTCTGAAAGATGGGAATTTACACTCCAGCAAGCGGCTGCACATTAATGACATTCAGCCTGTATGGAAGCATATATTTTATAGGACACCACATTGGTTATGCTTGAGAAATCTTTCTAGGACAGCCATTGCCCTGAGACTTATGCATCTGCATAAAGTCTACTACATTAGAAACTGAACAGAATGGCTCGTCTCTCCCACGGTCTTAAGTTAACACTTTTCCTTTTGTCTGGGGCACCCTTTTCTAAACTTGAAATCCAATTGGCCAACAATTAAAGCCAATTAGCACGTGAGGAAAATAAACCACAGACCCCACTTCTATGTATTTCACGGGCTGTTAGAAAGCCTAGTTAGCTCAAGGCATTAGCATAGTTCAGTATCGGTCGAGGCACACAGCAGAGACTAGTTGGCTTAAAGTATTAGGCGACTGCGATAGCGTCCTGGCTGAGCGGCAGTGTTATTCTGGGCTCACAGCTGCCAAACATTCTTGACAGGAGATGAGGCAGATGTCCAAGGACAATCAAAGAGAGAAGAAAGTTTAAGCCAACGTTTGCCTATCTCATATTCTCTACTTGATCCTCTCCTCAAAGACAAGGCACAGCTGTTGCACTTCAAGGTCTATCTGGCTGAACCCAGCAACTCCTCCCTTTCTCCCTCCTGGCCTGCCTGAGCTTTCTGTGTGTTGGACTTTGGCAACCTACCAGACCTCATTAACTCCTAACAGGACAATTCATGACATTAAATGGGTCTTATTTAATCTTTTTGTATGTGTGTAAGTATCTGAGAACAATTCTGCCGCATACTAATTGCATGAAAATGTGGCGGATTATAGTTATGTGAGTATTGCCCACCAGTCTACAAGGGATCACCCTGGGCCACAAGAACAAGCACTGTAACATTAACAAGGTGATTTGTTATAGCTGCGATGGCAAAGGTGATACAAAAACAGCAGACAAAAGTGTTTCACAGACAAAGGCATCAAGAGGCTCGGTCATTTTGCTCTCACTGATGAATAAAAATACAAGAACCGTTGTGATAATGAACACAGTGAATGATGGCAGATGTATTAGTAAGAACAGAAGTGTCATATCTATAGCTCCCAGCCCATCACAACAATTTATCCCGCTCAGAGCCTGCTCTCTGCAGCCCTTTTTTCTGGCTGATATTTTGATTTGGGCAGGGAGTGAGCTGTTGGCCAGATTTTGTGATGCTCAGGTCAATTCCTGCTGGTTTTTTTTTTCTGAGTCCCACAGCAGCTCCTATCTCACATGACGTGGGACACACATCTACCATGTGGCCATACGAGAGATGGGGATGCCTCCAGTTCAATTCCATGATAACCATGTGATAAAGGAAGGACCAGTGTGAATAGCTTTCAAATGCGTCCTTAAGGGAATATAAAGCATTTTAGGACCCCAAAATTGGATGTCACTGACCTAGAGGAATGGGCTAGGACACAGAAAACTTGGGCTCTGCCACTAGTAGCCTTCAGCAAATCATTTACTTTCTTCACGGTTTATTCTGAGCCACTACATGGGAATAATAACATCTAGCCACATTTCAAAAGCACTGTGCGACTGTCAGAGGAATGGAATTGGCTAACTTCAAAGTAGTACTATTATTAACTGCATACAGAGCTGTGGAAAAGATGTAGCTGGCCAGT
This sequence comes from Fregata magnificens, assembly GCA_013389945.1. NCBI lineage: Eukaryota > Metazoa > Chordata > Aves > Suliformes > Fregatidae > Fregata > Fregata magnificens. Next base: position 29,966 of record WAAD01037374.1, read on the forward strand.
TTAATTCAAGTAGCCAGCTGAGGCTGCTGATCCAAAAATATGGTGAGTTTGTTTTAGATTTTCCAAATGTTAGATTAAACAATGCAAGTTTCTCAAAGAAAGATATCTTCACATTTAAAGTTTTTTGAATTTTTTACATATGGAGGTTTTTTGCACAGGCAGAGTTTGCAACCACGTGCAAATAAAGGCTAAGATTTGGGCATGTGCCATTTTGTTCCCCAGAATAAAGCTGCAATGAGTTTGAATGAACAATCCTACAATAACAAACATTTGTATGTCCATAATGGAGCAATTCTCCCTCTTCCTCAAATCTAGTAAAGAATCACAGTCCTGGACATCCAGCAGTTGTACAAAGCATGTGTTACTTACTTATTATTCATTCTACCTAGTATTATTACTGCCTTCTGCCCTTCACCCATTGATTTGTTTCATTTGTCCTTTGTAGTTTGTTTTCAGCATCATGAACCGTGCACGCAGGCACAGCCGCAGACACACTGAGGCCACCACATGCTTGCAGCTTGGAAGTGCTGTTCTGATATGAGCAATATATCCTTTCCATGAGGTACAGGCACATGACCGAGATGGTTGAATTACTGTGGCTCCACTAGCTACTGACCGTCGACTGAGCCACAGCTCTTAAAGTACCACAACTTGGAAGTTAAAGCATTTGCTTAGGCCATGAAAGCGGTTCCCACACCTCATCTGGCAGGCAGTAACTGGTTAAATTGTGGTAAGTGGATCACTTTCAATTGTTTGACTATATCCATAACATAATCTGGGATTTCAAAGGAGCCTTGGGCAACCAGCATCTCCCAGTGCTTTACTGTGGGCTTTGCGTGTCTCCATCCCTAAGGGTCTCCGTTATAATTCCTAGAATAAAATACTGTCAAAAACTATTTTGACTGTCTCCTAAATGTAATAAAAATCTATCCCTGAAGAGTCGTCAGTGCCCAGTCTCTGTGTGCCAAATTTAATTTTCTGTGTTGGGAGGAGGGGAATAAAAACAAACAACCCCTTAAACAATGACATTGGGATCTGAATGTGCTGTGCCTCCCAAGCCATCCAGAATCAAACACAAAAGGATGCAAAGCATTCCCAAATGCCTTCCCTTCACTTCACTTCTCACAGCAACTCTGATGGACTAAAGCCTTTGGCTGAGAACAAGCTCATGACCACAGCAGCGATTTAGCTGCTCTTTCTGACTCCGTCAGCCCTTCTCCTTCTCCCTCCAACCGCTGTGCTTGCAGCAGTTTGGATTTTGGGTGGCTAGATGTCCCTGAAAGGGCAGTGCAGTTTCTGCATCTCTCTCTAACATGGAGCTAATGGGCTATTTCAAGCTCATCAGGAGCTTAAGGGATGAATGGGAGGAAGCCTGTGTGAAGAAGGGCCTTGTTTGTCAGGGTTTTTGGGGCCAGGCAGTGCTGCAGTTTGCTGTGTGCTGCTGTGGTATAGGAGAGAGGATGTCAGACATTGGAGCGACCTCCCTGGGAAGCAGCTGGGGCTGTTGCATGCTCAGGGTCCCAGGAAAAATGAAAAAAGCATCAGGAAACCTCATGAATTAAGGGCAACAAGAGCAGCACTGCAGTAAAACTGATGCGTGTGCTACCCTGGCAAACAGGCTGGCAGAATTTGGGTGCGACATTTTTGCCCGACTTTCAGCTGACTGAAGGAAGATTGGCTTCACAGCTACTGCCACTCTTTCCACAAGGCTAAGAGGAATTTGGCAGCTGAAGCCCCATCCTCTCACATTCGTTAAAAACCCCATTTATTTCATGTGATTTAGTGCTATGAGACACATTAGGAATCAGCAGCTAACTAGTACTTGAAAAGTTGCTTAGGTCTATGCTGCTAAAGATATTTAGGCACCTAAGCTACTTCAGAAAGATTTTTCAAAAATGGCAGGATGATTCATTCCTATTAATTTCAATAAGAGGCAGTTAAATGGTGCATTTATTTGTCAGTGCCTAACTGCTTAAAAATTGGATGGTGCTGACTCCAAAGATTTAGGAGCCCTGGCTCTTCACCAGAGCCAAAATCCTGTGAAGCAACGATCATTTTCCCTGTTCAAAACTCCCTGTATTTTTTGGGCTGTTTCCTGTGTCTACCCAGGTCTAGATTCTTTTACTTCTGTGCTTTAAAGGTGGCTGTATTTCAGTGCTTGGGGAGGGATTTGCTGTATACATACGGCCAGACCATGCTTAAGGCCTTTTAAATGTAAAAGAAAGGGTTAAGCTGAAGTCAGCCTGTGGCTTGATATCCACCATCCCAGGCATGAACCCCTTTGAGTCCCTACAGTAAGGGTGGCTTGACAGGATGCTGATTTTGATGACATATGTTTGAAGAAGTAAAAATGAAATACCGTCACTTTTTACACTCAGACGGAGTTCCTGGGATTACCTGGATTATATTTCCTGGTGCTTTTTGGGCTGCACTTTCAAATCATGAGCAAGCATCTAGTGTGCAGGGATGGCTCTGGAAGGGGCAGAGCTCTGCATACACCACATGGCAAAGTAGAAAGGATTGGAAGAAATCTCAGCTGCTGGCTTGGCTGGGAAACTTTGGTTAGGGGCTACGATTCTCCCTCCAGAGAGTGTCCCAGGGCTGGGAGCAAGCAGCCTGGGATGGGGAGCCACTAGGCTATGTCACTCTCGTCTCTCTTCTCCACAGAGACAGCGGGGCAGGCAGCCAGGGGTGGATCAGACCTGCATTCGGTTGCACAGAGTCAGTCAAGCCGAGCAAAACACAAGGAAAATCTTTCTTCACGTCCCCAGCTGAGTTTTCCCTGACACTACCCCACCTTGTTTGAGGGAGGCAAGAGTCTGGTTACTACGAGCACTTTTTGTTCATTAAACTTAAGCTGCAAGAACTAATTTGACTTTTGGGCAAGCTTGCTGAATACAAAGCTGTGTCTTGTCCCGCTTGCACGGCCTGTCTGTGTGGGCGCTTGCACAGCACGTCAGGCACGGGCAGCACTTCCAGCACTTCGGAGGTGCCAAAGGCATCGCCTTGGCTGGTGAGCAAAGCGAGACCCCGATTTTCCTGGCCGGGCACAAGAGCTTTTCTTTGAAACACAGCAGCACTTCACATTTGCATTGCTATCGTCTCCCTCACCTGAATTTTGCTGGCGTCGACGTGGGTTGCAATGAAGCGTGGTGCGTTTTATCATGAAAGTCCTGCTGCTCCTTTCAAAGGGCAAGCCTCGGGATGACCCTTCCTGAGGAAGCAAAGAGCCCTGCGGAACTGCCTCTGTAAGGGCTTACACCTACCGCAGGGGTCAGAGCCCAGCAGCTAAAACCACTTTTGCTGGGGAGGCCGAACTCGGGCAGACCTGTCCTTTTAAACCCAAATGGCAATAACTTTGAGACCAAAATCTCTCACTGCTCTGTGGAGAAAGAGCAAAGGGAAGTTTACAAAAGGCCCATATGTGGCTGAGTCATTTTAAGCAGCTCAGGTACAGACACACCTCTTCCTTATCCAGAAACCTCCTCGGGGAAAGAAAGACAGACATATGTTTGGCCTCTGCAGCAAGCTCTTATCTTGGCAGGAGAAAGCTATTGATGTTCATGTTTCACATTTCTGGCGCCCAAAACAGGTTCTGATGTTTAAAATTAGGCAGTGGTGGAACCTGTTTTAAATATGTAACAGTCTCAGAAAGGAGCAGTCTAATCACTTCATTATCCAACACAGCAGAAAATGGTTTGAAACCCAAACTTGGGAGAGGGGGGCTTAGAGGAACCTTCCACAACAAGACACTGCCAGCATTAACCCTGGTATTTATTGCTCATTTTAACTATGGTGCACAGCAAGCATTTTCCCAGCCTCACATTGCAAGAATATATAATTCATATGCTTAATATTTAGCCTCGGCTCTCCTTGCATATGTTACAATGCTGGAGACTGTTTGTGTGTTTGCTATATATCAGTTGACACCTCTGTAAAATCTTTATATTGAATGCCTTTGGCAACTATATGCCAAATAATAGCATTACCATTTGTAATTTTCTTAGCTGCAGCTTTCCTGTAAGCTTTGCTCTATGCATTACAAGTAGGAAGGATTTAAAGAGCTTTATTGGTTCTCAAGTCTTCCTAATGACCTTTCCTCGCTTTTGTAAGTCAAAATAACATTTTTTTTCTTTTCTCCTTGTGCATTTTCAAGTAAAACTGCAAGAGCTCCTAAGCAAATAAGTAAGGGAAGTAGATAATCACTGCTTCTGCCCCTGCTTTAACTCTCTGTTCCTCCACTCCTACTTCCCAACCAAAGTCCCCTGGTGTCACCCTCAGATTTTGTTGACTCTTGTCTTGCAGATGATTTTCTTCCCCCACTCTCGACTTCAGATCTGCTCATTATATTAGCTATGTTGGAAAAAGAAATAGAAAAGACCCCGGTGAAAGATCGGGGCCTAGCAGTGCTAAGCACTGTACAAATAACACAAAGGCTGTCCTTGCTTCAGGACTCGCCGCGTAGGATTTAGACAATATGCCACCGGGGAATAAATCAATAAATGGGAAGGAGAGGAGATATGTTTATACCTGTTAATGATTATGTGGAGTTTCAACAGCCACATTATTTGCTTCTTTTACAAATTCTGCTTGTTTTCACCTAAAACATCTCAACACTTCCCTGAATCATAGGCTTTTGTTTTGCCTGTCTTGTGCAGTGTCTCGTCCATGTTGGGCTGTGAACTTTTCAGAACCTGGACTGTATGTTATTCTTGTTTAGTTAGCACCAGGTACATTTACAGGGTTGTATATTTGCTTAATAAAAATAAATAACCAGCCGAAGTTCCAAGCTCAGAATTACTCCAGACACAGCATTTTCCTTATTGCTTTGTCTTGTGGAAAACAAAGTACATTTTATCCTACCTTTATCATGTAGCTTATGTGGTACTTTTCATTTTGATGTATGGCACACTTTCTAATGTGTCTCCCCTCATGTCTCTTTATTACTAAAGTGTTTCGGTGGAAAAGTATATTACAAACAAATAAATAACTTTCAACTACTGTCACTAGACTAGCAAGAGAGCCACAGGCACAGGCTAGCTGGGTTCATTCATTACAAAGCCTTATTCAGGACTTCCTGACTATCTTTTTCTTCCTATTTTAATGAATGGTCCTCACAGCTTCCTCCTAGCAAATTTTGCTCTCCAGCTCCTGTTTTCATATGTCCCTCCAAAGGGATATTCAAGCAAAAGCAAAATCTGGTTTAGTTTCCCCCGAAATGAAAGGTTGGATCTAGGCGAGCAGAGGAGAAAGGAGAAAGAGCAGAGAGGTAGTGGAGGGGATCTGGGCTCCTGGCTTAAGTCTCTTGCTACTCTTTGGGGGTGGAATGGGAATGATGACTACTGACACTGCAGTGGGCCACTTTTTACCCCCACGATAGCTTCCAGTCCAGACAGCAACATGTCCCCTGGTCACATCAGCAATGAGCATGGCTTTCTAGGGCTCTGAAGGCAAAACAACCATTAGTCATGGTACAGGTTGGTACCCTAGCCCAGGCTCAGCCTGTAATGAGTTACCGCTACAGAAGGCCAGATTCAGCCTCAGTTTTGAATCAAGCACAAAGAAGAAACAAGAGTTTGGAAATCAGTGCAATTGTGGAGTGTGGCTTGTTGGTCGTGGGGAGCTGGGTAGACAACTGTAACTGATGTTACTTGAAGCCTGGTCAGGGCGTGATGATGAGATGACCATTGCTACTCACTACCTAGGAAGGCCAATGAGACCAAGTTTAAATGCATGAAACTTTCTTTGTCCAGTTAGGCAAGAGATAAAGGCAAAATCATGGCTTAAAAATAGCACCTGCAAACATCCATTAGTACCACAAACCTGTTCCTGGTAACTCAATAAAGCAGCATGGGCAGGAGGGTGCAGGCTGCCAGCACTGCTACAAACACAAGCAAGCTCTGTATTCAATAAGGAAAGGATCCTACCCCACCCCCTGCTCTCCGCCATCACCTTCCTTCTCTAAAGCCACGAATGTGCCTGAGGTTGTTTTACACGGGCTGGGTTGTACATGCAAAACTCTGCGACAAGCCTATTAAAGGTGTGTTAAATTACAATACTCCTGTTTAGGCTACTTCACCAAGATGTGGATACTAATTTATGGCAGCTGCTGGATGACAAACCTATAGGTGAATTGAAGAGGCAAAGGAACTATGCAAAGGAAAATGGAGAGTATGGCATGGTAATTCCTTTGGGCAGGCCTGAAGCCTAGGAATATTTGTTTGTTTGTTTGTTTTTAACCACTTTCTAGGAAAATAAAGCAATAAAAGAATTCTTTTAGCTATGTCCTTTCTGCTCCCTGCCCCAGCCCGATTGTGTGAAAAAGCAGCTTTGCCATAAACAGATTTTACTATATCAGAGTCAAATTTTACTACATCATTATAGGAGTGTTCCACTGGGTAATATGACTGGCCGCCCTATCAGAAGACCAGTGCTAATGCTGTAGTGAAAACATGCCATCACACTTCCCCAATAAAAACTTTTATTGTATCCCAGTGCACATTAAAAACAACACTAACTGCATTAATACATTGTAATTTACTTTTGTATTATGGAGCAAATGACAAACCTAGTGCTAATGAGGTCATATTTTCCATTACCCCAGTGCAAACTCTTGGTTAATCCAGTCCTTGGAGATTTCCATTTGGAACTCAGACACACTCGTGTGTGCACATGCATGCACGGACACACACACCCCATGCATGTGCTGGTAAGGGATGCTTCCATTGTCATTTTGCCAAATGTGGTGGCAGAATATGTTTTTTTTTTAAACTGCTGCTTTGAAACAAACATTTATTTTTAATTGCTCTGACATTTGCATTTTGTTCACAAGGCATTCTTTAACCAAAAAAATATACAAGCATTCCTGTCACCAATGGTGTCTCTTACTTGTGAAGCCTCTTTCACACGGTGGTGAACAGAAAAGCAATTCTTCTGTGCTGCAGATGAGGCTGAATGGATTCTTTAGGGATTGCTTATATTTCAAGTGCAATTATTTAAGAAGCTGTAAGCTTTCCATTTTATTTTGTCATGAGCTGAATGTTAGAAGAAAACTCATTTCTCAGGAGATATGGATGATTCTTTATTTCTAAACTTCCTGTGGTGTTTTCTTAATGATGCTATTAAATGATTAAGCTTTGCTTTTATAAATTAAATCACCAAAATGAAATCATTAAGGCGCTCTCAGTTTTATTAAGCATAGTTATTTGCCATCATGTGTAAATTCACTTAAGTAATCATCTACGCTATCTGCTTTAAAATTGTGTTGGCAGCACCACGGGGAAGTCAGTTCAGCATGGTGGATGGAGATACCTGTCTCTCCTCATTTCAGAAGGCTCAAAATACACTAGTGAGAGCAAAGGATGTGTTTACATGAGAAAGGCAAACCAATGCCACGGGCTTAGTGAGTGACAGATCACACAGCCTTGCACCGCAGCCAGTCCCTGGCAGGCAGTTACTCTACCTCTGGGGCCTACTGCTACGCAAACGGTAACGTGGGGTTGCACATAGGTGCAGGCTCTTCCATCCCAGGTGACATAGAATTGGGAGCTCCATCAGGTTGCATTACTTCTTAGCAAATTACTTTGTCTTTATTTTCCCTCCAGTCTCTTCCCTTCCTTTCTCTCTGTATCTCTTCTCTGCTCTCTGCTATTTGTTCTTGCCACGTTTTAGTCTCTACTTTGCTGATGAATTAGTTTGTTGCTCAGGGAGAAAATTGATCTTCATTCTTACAGAAGTTGCAAGACAAGTTACGCTTAGTTCAGGCTGTGGTATTTTGCTAGCCCATGCTAGGATAAGAAGTAGATGGTACTAAGTATATAGACTTGAACTGCAGCTGCAGAAACTAAACCGGAGACTCTCACTGATATTTACATTTAAAGCCATTCCCTCTAGCTCTTAAAACCACTATACATTTTTAATGGTGTTTTCTCAGGGAGGTCTTCTTTCTGGAAAGATTAAAGGGAGAAAGGATGGATGTTTAGTGACTTGGGAACTAGTCTCAGAGTAGAGAGAAAGACTGTGTATTTCTGGTGTCTTGGACTGTAACCTGTGGATAGAAGTGGTGAGGCAGCCTCATGTGATAACGCAACAATCTGAAGTACTTTTTCACATATGTGTCTAAGACAGATAGGAATTATCCATTGCAAAGCAACTGAGGAAGATGTAGTTTACTCTGCTGCAATGGGATAACTTAATTGTCTTCACTTAGAGCTGTGAAGGGCCGAATTCCTGCCCTGGTTTCACATCGAGCGGGTTTTACTGATGGCTGTCCCTTCTCTTGTCACTGGAGACAATGGAGATAACGGGGAGACTCGGTAACTGAGTTTGGCATGTAGTCAGTACATGCCAAGTACATAGTCTCAGGGAGAATGTGCCTCTAGAGCAATCAAACCTCTCTCAACCATGGGTAAAGACTGTGGCTTTTTTTTTAAACTTACGGAAATTGTGAAATATAAAAATAAGGAATAATCAACAGTAGCTTTTTTTCCCCTTCATGTTGTAAGCAGTACTTACTGCTGTTCAGTTTCAAACTTCAGCTAGTAAATATTCCCAAACTCCACTCCCTATGTTGGCACTTTATCAGCTTGCTGGCTAATAACTAAGTAAATATTTCCTATTATCTATTTAAAATATTTTCAGAAAACTACAAATAGCCATGATTGTCTGAAAAAATCCCTGAGCCGATTATGTCCACCTGCCTAAATTTTCAATGGCAGAAGATAGTAAAAATAAAGTGGAAGGAATTTCAGAATAAAAAAAATCATTCTGAACAAAAAGTCAGTCTTTCAAACCTATTGAGTGCAAAGTTTTGTATCCTCAGATTAATTTTTCTGTGGCTCTTCTCTCAGTCAATAGTTTGACAAACCTGAGAGACATTTGCAGAATGATTTAGTATTGAGAAACCTGATTATTTTTTTGCTGCTGCTGAATTATTTTCATGCTGATGAAGAAATTTTAGGTGTGATTTGCCTCATCAGCTTAAGAGTCTTCACCTGAGTTTTGCCTGTTTTCCTTCTTGCTTGTTTACTCAGATTTCTCAGGAAGCTAAACATCCAGAAGTAAAGAAATAGTTCTCAGTTGACGGTAATGTTAATAAAACCCAATTTGCATTATATATATATTTATGTATATATATTTATTTGGTACTTATATGCTGTAAACACATATCTGCTATAACTTTAAAATACTCTGAAATATATAAAGTGCTTTTAAATTTGATGTGGAAGCATATTAAAACAAATGAAAGTCAGTAGTAAATCTGGGGCAATATTATTGAAAACCTGATGCAGATATCTATGTTGTTTGCAGAGAGGCCTTTCTGTCAGACTCAGAATAGTTTTGGCTGAATTTTCAATGAAAGAGTTTAAACTGTAGGAACAATAAATTATTTGACTTGACAGAAAACATTGTTATATAGACAAATAACTGGCATGCCAGTAAATAAATGGAGCACATTTTCCAAACATCAATAGATGCCTGGGCAAAAGCCATTTTAACAGGAACAGATTTTTTTTGTGTGTGTGCAGTGGCTCCTGTATAGCGTTTGGAAAATGTACCCATATGTCTACTCACAAATAATGTTCACCTGTAAGGAAATGCACACCAGGTTTATGGATGCTATTGAGTATTCCCAGTCCTACCACTGTGAATAATGATGCTTACATGCCCGCAAACATGAAAAATGCTCATCTGAATGCACTGAAGTAGTCTGACATACAGATTGTTGACATTATTTTTTTAAAGAAGTGTTCACAGGTGGAGTTGACAGCGTTATCCCTGCCATGTGCCAGTGGAAGGAAGAGTTTTGGGAACTTAGCAGAAAATCAGTTATCGATGTTAGCTAATCCTGGGAGTTTGCTCCAAAGTATTTGGGGGAGAGCAGCGAGGCTGAAGATTTGGATTCCCCAGGGTTGGCAATTGCTCGCTGCTTGTGAACCAGGTCGGAGACAGGCTGCAGGGCCTTAGGCAAATAACTTTGCTGCCTGTTGCCTCTTTTTCCCCATTTGTAATAGCTGACTAGGTATAATTATGTATCTGTTGCTTTAGAAGATAAATTAGTTCATATCTGCGAAGCAGGTGGAAGGCAAAAAAAAAAGCAAGTTACCTCTGGTCTTTTCATTCTTCTTTTTACTAACTGCCCCTTGAAATTGTCTTCCTCTGCCAGGAGAAGAATAAGAAATGCAAGCTGCTGATGTTTCTTCCTGACATACAATGTTCTTCTGAGCATTAAAACCCCATTGACCTTTTTAGGAAGGTTGACTGGGGTAAGCCAGAGTGATACAAGAGAGACAGTGGGACAGTTCTGCACCAGCTACAACAGGTAGCAATTTGGCTTGCTGTGCCTGCATCCAAATTTTGTCTGTGTATTTGAGCCCTGAATCGCATGTTGCTAGGCGGATACTATTTTCAAACGTTTAAGGAAAGCTTTTGAGTGTAATGTGCACTTCTCTCCTTCAACATTTAAAGACTGCAGCAGTGGGAGAGGCATGCGGCATATCTGTAAAAGCCTGAAAGCTGATGAAATCTCAGTTAGATCTGTTATCTCCCAATGCTTTAAAGGTCTTCAGCTGGGAGATTAAAGAACAAGGTTACTGTGACAATTTGTTTACACGCAGGGAGAGATTAAGATCTCGTTGAAAAGGAATAAAAATAACATCATCTTGAGCTGTCACAGCATGAGACCCATTGTAATCAACACTGGTCTGATTTCAGGGATAATTTAAGACCAATTTATTATCTTAATTAAAAAAAAGAAGAAGGGAGAATTCAGTGTTTCAGATGCCAGTTGGACTGCTAAAACACGATGCCTCTGGAGTACCTGCATTTTACACGGTTAGAAACTTTAAAGGTGTTCTGAAAGGGAAGCCAAAACCAGATGATACAAACATTTGAGTCTATCTTAATAAGCATTGGATTAATTATACAGTTAACCACAGAAAAACAACCCCAAAATTCCCAAGCACACTAAAAAAAAAATTTACACGGAAAGCATCGCTTCTCAAAGTCTGTTTTGACCCTATATGGCAAGCAGGTGAAAAAGAAATAGATAGATATGCAGGATCCCCTTTGATTATGTTTCATGCATATATTTTAGCTGTTTAGTTACAATACTGAGATCATGCTGAATAGTCCTCATAACTGCTGTTCCTAAAATTTAAAATCCTCGAGTTGCTGGTATCCAAATAAATGCACAAGCAATTCAGAGTTCAGAGAAGGGTTTGCTGTGTTTCACAGGCATTTGATATCAACCACTACTCAAAAAAGAGGTTATTTCTACTTTCTAATTCATGTCAAATATAGAAATCCATAGCTTTTCAAATAAAATGGAGGGGAAAAAAAGAAAACTAAATGGATTTGCCTGGCCTGTTTTTGTGGTGCTTTTGCACTTGTTTTTAGCAAACATTCAAATGGTTATTTCTATCTTGCATGCTCACAAAAAGCAATTTTAAATTTGTTTCTCATGATCATTCACCCTTGGAAGTTGCTATATGCTCATCCAGCTGGTGGAAGAAGATCAGGTGACTCATACGACAGAGCTCTTGGCACAAATAACAAATTTTAAAAGCAACTAGGGAAAAAAAGGAAATTTACCACAAGTGTATCTTTTGAACCGAATTTGAATGAAATCTGGCAAACTGGAAGAGTGTTTTCAGACATATCCCTCAGAGAAAAAGGTGGGATGGGGCAGATGAATTACTCACTGCAATTTTCCCAGCTCTCGTGTCTCCTCAGGTCTAACCCACTTGGACCACCCTTGGAGATTTTGTGTTCAACTTTGAACCATTCCAAGCTTCTGAAACAGACTCAGACATGGGTTAAATAGAAAGGTGAATCCATGAGCACCACAGCCAGAAAAAGGCGTTAGTTGGTGAATTCTCACCTAGGTACAAAATGAGAAAGACCCAAAGCGGTTTTGGGTGGGAATCTGCTGGGTCCCAGGGCTCCAAGGCAGGCAGACTGTCCTGTGTTCTTCCAAATAGAAAGACTTTATAGCACCTTCAAGCAAACTACCCCAGTGCTTCACTGCCCATAGCTTTAAGAAGTTTTACCTAGGGAATGATTCAGATGCCTAAAGACAGGTCTCTACTGCCATTTTAAATCTCTTATGGTATCTTGCCAAGCCTACAGCCTCATCACAAGGGTACAAATCTCCCACAGGTCCCTTATCATATCTGCCAGCCTGCCTTGGGTATCGCTGGGTCCCTAACTTGACACTAAATATTTATATATGGGCACCAGAGTTTTTCCCCTAACCTGAATCCTTCTTGCTGTAAAGTAAACTCTTTACTTTCTGGCCTAGCCAGTATGGCTCTGGAGGGTAGATTATTCCCTTCTTTCATCTTTTACATTTCTAAAGACCCTCAGTTAAAGCAATTGTGTTCATTCAGTCTCTTTTTTCACAGGCCAAATTCCCTGGAGCTCTGATCTTTCTGCTCTCCCTCTAAACCTGGCCCCAACCAGCGCTGCATGGGCTGGAGGTCATTCAGGAGTCTGGCAGGCAATACTCCTGCTTATACATGCTAATATCATGTTTGCTTTTTCCACAGCATCATGTCAGTATTGCCTCCTCTTTAACTTGAGATCTGTTCATCTCTTCACGTCCTTTGATGAAGTATCACCACCTTGCTAGGCTCACCCTGTATTCACGTACTTTATTCCTACTCAGACTTGGACTCCAAAATTGCCCTTAGGGACTGGTACCCTATTTTTTCCAGACCATTTTTCCAATTTATCAAGATCTATTTGAATTGTTCTCCTTCCTTTCAGTGAGCTGGCTGCCCACACACATTTAATACACATATTTATTTCACTGGCTTTAACGAACGCATTGAACAGAATTGGTCCGAGGACAGAGCCCAGGGGAGCCTGCTCAGTATCGTTTTCCATTCTGACCCCTGATAACTTACCTCTGCAATCCCCATGGTTCAGATATGCTTTTCTACATGGTCCTTTTATTGACTTGCCCCACTCAGAGAGTCATTTTCCCGGAGATTTGGGGCATGGTGTAAAGGCACAGATTTCAAAGCAATATGTCATTTTACCCCAGCAGAGGATCTGACTATTTATTTCCCCTCTCCCATTGAATTCCTTTGTCCTGTTGCCCTGTGTATAAAGGCAATATGAATAACCCTGAGCCATGTGGAGGGGGAGGTTACTGTGACTCACACTACCATGCTTTTTTGTTCCTCCTTTGGTGCTGTATTGCCTAGTGCATGTCCTCACTCCTGGCTCTCGCCACAAAAGGCAGCAACAATCAACCAAACCTCCGAATGAGTAATCTGCTCACAAAGAGCCCTTTGAGTGCACAAAGTGGTTGCAGGGAGGAAACGTCCCACTGGGGAACCAGGTGGACAGCAAACATTCGCTTTCCATTATAAATGAGTTCAAGGGAACTGGAGTCACCCCAGCATGGGATGCCAAATCCGTATCCAAAGCTACTTCCCACCACCCAAGCCAAACATACTTCCCTTTTTCTCTCTCCCCATCTCGCCTCCTTGTTTACAAACACGTTTACAAGTACTTGATAGGTGACCTTATTTACTTAGTAACCTGTGGATTCATTTATCTTGAAATTAGCAGGTAATGAACTGGAAACCCTCAACAACCCTCCCACTAATTAACATGATAATAAGATTGTTTTGCTACAGAGGTACAATTAGCATGTATGAGCTAGAGGGGGAGAAAGATCAATAAAATGTCTGAAGGGTACTAGGGACCAGCTTCAAGAAGAGAACAAAAGGAAAGAGCTTTATGGGGTTACAACAGCAGCAGCAACTTACAGGCCTAGTGCTTTAAAGATATCCAGCATAGTGGTCCTCTTTCCATTAGATTGCCTGCAAGCAGGCTGGGAGGAGCTACCTGTATCATATACTACTTCTTGCCATTCAGAGTAGATTAAGGATGTATGAAGAGTATTGTAGACAATATGTTCAAAAGCATGGAGGAAAAAAAAAATGTTGGAAGAAAACCAGAACATATATATGGCATCTGTCCATAAAAACAATGCAGGTGTTAGATGGTGAAAGGGGATGATGTAAAGTCATTTACTGCCTATAACCATGCCAGGACTTCAGCAAGTGTATTGAGAAACCCCTCTTTGCTGTTCAATTGACTGTAAGGAGATTACTTGGGTAAGTAATGCTTAAACATAAATCTTTGCAGGATCATGTTTTTATATAGGGAACTGAATGGGAAATAGCAAGAAAAAATTGCACAATGGTTTTAATAACCACTCTTTGCTAAGCCAGATCAGTTTGGCTGAAGGGAGTTGGGGAGAACTCCCATGCGAGGGTGACGTGCAGGTGCAGAGAACTAACTTTGCCAGCTAGGTATGTCTGTCAACTCAAAATCTCTGGTTAGGTGGAGGAAAGCTGTGCCAAAGCAGGGGTATTCCTCCCCCGAGCAAGGAATATGAAGGAAACAGGAGGATTTTTCTTTCCTACATTCATAGTTGCTTGTCTACTAATGTATTTCCATCTACGTGAACTGGATCCAACACATCCATGGCTGTGTTGGGGGGCAGGGAGAGGTAGACAGCTGAGATCCATGATATAGTTAGATGCAAACATGGCATAGGTATTGGTGGGCTAATGGGGAAGAAAGGGTATGGGGCTACAGTCTTGTTAGTCCCTCTATATCCTTCTGTGAGTAAATCCAGACCTAATTATTGAAAAGAAAGTATAAAGTAGCATTCCAGCACTTGGTGCACTGTCTGATGTCGAGTTGAAGAGCCGGCAAACAGTACTAGTGCCCTTTTATGCAGATATTGCTGGATGAATGAAGAACTCTGGCTTTCAGCTTGGAGGACGAGCTTGGTTTAAATCTCTGCAGATCTCAGTGAAGCTCAATAGATTCTTTATTTTTTTTATAAGTTCCCATAAGTGTTGGCTCCTCTACACAAAGCCATATTTTGCCCTAGATGACTTGGGAAATGAGATCATTCACAGTTACTTGACGTAAACGGTGGGTGCTGAAGGCTCAAATCTGGCCCCAAGCTCTTTCCCTCACATCTGGCTTAACCCCACATCTGTCCTCCCCATCTGTACTGACACCTTCTGTCACCTCTGAAACTTTACATTGAGCAGCACATTTCAACACAGACACTGCCAAGGAATTTGGGATACTCGTGCATCTGGAGTATAGTCTTCAGGTAGCACTGATGATG
>WAAD01037374.1:45178-75856 GCA_013389945.1 Fregata magnificens
TGCCTATGAATATTTTACCACGCATCTGATTTTCGAATGAATGTTATTCATCAGTTGTTTGAGTTCACAGAATATTGTCTCCTGGCATTCTTTAGAGTGCGAAAGAGGAAGGAAAACTATTAATTACTTTTGATTGACATTTTCCATTTGTGTGTGTGTGTGTAGGGGGGGGGTTGTTGTGCATTTTTTTAATAGAACCTCAGGTTTGAATTGGGTAAACTGACACCTTGCAATCTGATCTGACAGCCCTGCTTTGTGTGGGAGTTTGTACGACTCCAAAATTTCAGCTGTGAGACTTTCTGCGTGAGCAGTCATTTTATTAGAAGTTTTGACACCTCTCCTAGCAGGGATCAGTGCCCGCTGTGTGAACGGAAACACCAAAAAGAGCATTGTGTGATGCAGAGTGGGAAGGGAATAAAAGAAGTTCTGTACCAAATAGCTGAAATTAGCTCAGATAAAGATCTTTGAAGACCTTACCTCACAATAAGAATAGTGGGAGACTGAGGGCCATCGCACTGTAATTATTGTCATGGATTTACATTATCATTTAAAAATCACAGATGCCCACACAGTTTTGTTGCATTTTGTTTCTCCCTCTGAATCTGTTTTTCTGTTATTTTGGGTTTAACTGTATATGATTTTCTCTTGTAAGAGGGCGGCAGTATCTTTGGTTTATTCCAACTTTGTGGCTTGAAATTTGCAACTGATTTCTTGGCACTGGGCTCTGAAACTATTGTCTGTACCTGTATGGGCTACATCAGGTATCTCAAGTGGTCCAGAGCTCGTTGGTGCTATGTATCGTGCCCACCTCAGCTGCCATTGATGGGACTGAGGAAAGGGGAGAGATGAAAAGCTGCTGTTCAGTACATAATTTTGTATTTCTGAAATAGAGAAACCCTGGCAGGACTCACTAGAAGAGTCCTGCCTCCATGTGGGGTGCAGCTGGGTAAAGGTAGTTGGCCAAGTGAAAAATACAGCAAGCAGAGACTGATTGCAGTAAGCACCATGAAACGCAGGGATCTGACTCGGGAGAAGTGCGCAGGGGCTGCACCTCAGAGGACTCATCCAGTCCTGAGTGTAATGCACAGACAGACCCTGCAAACCCTGCCTTCTGTTTTTACTTTGCCCCCATTAGCTAAAAAGGGTGGTTTTGTGTTTGCCCGAAAGTGATCTTGGGTGGGAAAGTCATGAGAATCAGTTACACCTGAAATCTCCTGTCCTTCTATCATGTCCCTGCCATACCCTTCCCGTTAACTGGGGGCTTCTTGAACAAATTTTTGACTGGGGAGATGGAAAACAAAACCTGGTCAATTGTAGAAAGTAGGCTGAGAGTTTTGTGGGGAGAAAGCAGGCTGNCAGCTAGGTTGATAAATACCTGCGAAGCATTTGCTAGAAAAGTTCCTAGGAGTTCATTGTAATGAGCAATCCTTCTGGCCTAGATTTGTATCTTCCTTGAGAATAGGTGTAATTTTAGATCTGCTTTGCAAGCTCTTTTTTTTTTTCTTTTCCCCCTTTTCTTTCCAATACTCCTCAGTACAATAGGAATCTTGTCCCATGGTGTGAAGCCCCTGCAGAGTTATAAAATTGTGTCACCTTCCCTGCCTGCCTTATAAGTTACTCTAAGTGACACTATTAAAAAGAAAAACCACAGGATCTCCTGGGATCAAAACAATGTCCTGTTGTTATCTTAACACCACTCCGTTTGGCTTTTTTGGCTTTTACCTTTCATTTCCTACAGCTCTGTGCAAGCAGAGCTTGCCTTGCATTGTGCTTCATTCCATGCATGCATTTTCTCAGAGAAGATGCTTTTATTTCTGAAGGATATGCTGGGTGGCCAGAGGTTTCAGATTTCTTCAGCAGGGATTCATCTCTTCCAGGAAGGGGGAGGTTGGAGTGAACAGGCCAGCTAAGAAACTTTCATCTCTCTGCAAGAAGGGAAGAGAGTCTTAGATGCTCATCACTTCTTCAGATGAAGATTTAAGCTCAAGTATTAACTAATAAACTCCCTATCCTGTGGGAGTTGAGACAGGGTGTGTGGGGGAGGGAATGGATTGAACATGTGCGAGTTTCCCACTTTGAGCAGGAGTTTTGGTGGCCTGGAAAATGTAACGTGTTTTTCCTTGCAGATGCTCTGGAGTGTGACTCACAAGCCTTTGCAGCTCAGACGGTTTTGTAGAATGAGCTACCAGCAAACCCTTTGTCCTTCATGTGATGATATTGAATAAGCTCAAGGCAACTCATCCCTTAAAGCAACCTACCATCGTAAGTTGCTGCAATTGGTGTTTTCACACTTGTTTCCCATCTGTTAACAGCAATAGAAGTTACCTATGCAAGAACAGGTTTACCGCTGTGTAAATGCCTGGGTCCAGAATACATCTACATGTTATACAGCCTTAAGTCTATTTGAATGTGTGATGTGTCCAGTCGCATTTTCTATGTTACACATTTCTGCAATGTGATTTTATTTGTAACTCGAAGATCCTGCTATTATATATTATTATAACTTGAGGATGAAACTCTTCATAATGCTACCTTGCACTTATTGTTTTTGACCCAAAAGCCCACAAAGTGCCTGACAAATGCTAAATGGCTTTACCAGAGACCCTGGAGGTCATTAATTATAGTTATATCCATTTTACACATATGCTAAGTGAGGGTTTCAGTAGTTTGTACTAGAGCATGTGGTGACTTGGTACAGCGCGTGGAGTGAAGTAGAGATAAGCACCAAAGTTTTTTGCCAATCTACAAAATCTCCCTACGAACAGTCTAATGTTAGTCTTTCAGCTCACGCACTCGGGGACCGGGCATGGAGCAAAGCACCAATTTTCCTGAGAGGCACCTGTGATTACATAGCCAACAATTTTTCAGCATCCTAGAGCTGTACTATCCCATGGCACAGAGTTGCCAAGAGTTGAGAGAGGGCGTTCCTACCTTGGCCCTTGATCCCACCCTAGAGTACAAGTCCATTGCTGCTCTTTTTCAGAGGCGTGTTCCCACACAGAGCTGTGGCCAGGAGCAGCTGCAAAACTTAAGTGCAAAAGGGTCTTTGAAATGAGAGTGATGAAGCAGGCCCAACATTATTTGCGTTATTTGCAGTTTGGGTGTTGGGTTTTTAGCCCTTCTGGAAGGAGAAGAGCTGTAGAACCGCAGCACCCCCATTTTCTCTGGCACGCTGTCCAGCCGCCCTAGGAACTGATGCCAGCTCTCCTTACGGACTGGAAGGATTGTGGGGCTGGAGAAGAAGCATTGCACTTCTTGAAGGTCTCTGTAGCAATGACAAAAGTATCTTACAGACTGTACAAAGCTAACTTGTCTTGATGACGATATCATTATAGTGAAAGTACATGGGTGAGATGCTCTGCCAAACCTCTGTTCTGTCCGGGAGCTGATGTGGCCCTGTTCACCTCTGTACGTAGACACCTTTTTGTCATTACGAGTCTTTTACAGCAAAGACTGTTCACTCACAGTTCTACAGAAAATGATTTGGCTGAGGAGGAACCTGAGCCAGAACTGCTGCATTCCCATCTAGGACTCTATCCATTAAATAAGTCCCTCATAGTCTTAACTTTTTGAACAATTAAAGTATTAATAAATTAATTATGTACTTAATTAATTAATTAATATGAAAAGGTAACAATCTGAAGAAGTAGTATTTTGCAGGCAGTCTCATCTCCTCTTGTTAAAGACTCTCTTGATTTCCAGTGGCCACTTCCAGCACTGGAAGTTGTTGCAGTTAATGTGCAATTCCTGGCTCTTGGCTGGTAGACCACTGCATCAGAGCAGCTTTTCTAGCAGTCAAGGCAGAGAGGTGAGCACAGTCTGGCCCCTTGTTTCTACACAAAGACTTATTGTGATATGCATATCTACCATCATCGCTTTTACCTTTGTGTGACATTTCTGAATGTTTTGAGGTTGCTTTTTTTTTTTTTTTTTATTTTAATTAAACATGACTAAACAATGATTCTCTGGGTGGGAATCATTCTTCCTAATAACCACAGTGTGCATACTAACTATACTAAAAATAAATCTTGTCTCTGACTAGTTAAAAATTGCAGTGATTTGTTGATGCTTTTTACCTGTCACTAGTAAGATATAAATATAAATAAGTAGAATTACATTTAAAATATCCATCACTTCACATATGGAGAGTGGCAATGAGTGGGCTGTAATAATAAAATATACTTTATAAGTGTCATAATCATTCAGACACCAGGAACTCATAAGCCACAGATCTGACATTCAGATGATGAATTGTGATTTTGTTTTAAAAGCCAGACATGTCAACTCCATGTGCATAGTGGGAATTGTAGCTCAAGTGACCTCTGCTAAAACACTGACCTTAACAATGACTTTGTTTTACATTTCCCAGAAACTTTTTAAGTAGGTGTGATACTTTCCAAATGCAGTTGTTGCACTAATACTAATATAAAGTCATTTAAAATATTTTTGACACCTTTGTTGTGGTCATATATTATATGACACAGAAAATGAGATTCAGTGAATGGCTTAAAATTAATTCTATTTTGGGGTCTTGGTAACATCATAAACCCCTTGAGATTCACCTGTGTGAAATATGATATCACTGGATAAGATGATATTCTTCTAAAACTCTACAGCTCATCCATTCTTGCATGCAATAAATAAATACATTAAATATACATACGGAGGAGTGTTTGTATTGGTGCATATGAAAGAGGATTAGATAACACTCAAGGGAGACTCCATGGACTGTAGGCATCTTAAATCTGGTGAAGGAAGATTGATTCAGTGGACTTCAGAGACCTGGATTCTGCTCCCCTCTCTGTTGCAAGTTCCTCCTGTGTGACCTTGGACACGCCGTTTAAACCCAAATCTTAAGAGTATTTAGGCTCCTGATTCCTGTCGAGATGCCTGATTCATGCTGATTTCAGTGGGAATTTAAGATCTGAAAAGGAACTGAGCACTAAAATCCCTTGAAAGATCAGGGCTATGTTTCTCTGGGCTTCAGTTTCCTACTTTTAAGATGGAGATAATACTAATTCACAGGGACTTTGCTTGGGTGACAGCATAAAGGATCATAAGGCAGCATGGCCCTGGGAGCTGTACAGATGTGTGAAGTCCTGTCTCTGATTCCCTATGAGTAGCTTCATGCACTATATAGATATAATTATAGTCATATCAAATGAAAACACAATTAAGTCCCAGAATTGGAGCTGATTGGCATAACAAAGTTGAGATTTACTGCTTCCTTCACCAGACCAGTGCAGGTTCTAACACAAATCATGCCTCTTAGCCTTCAATTTGATAAACTTTCAGCTATTTTGACATGTAGAGCCAACTGCAGCCTACTCCATCCTGACAAAAAGAGCCTAACAAATGGATTTTCAGTCACCCACTGAACAGAGCTAGATGACAGATCTACACGAAATCCTTTTTGGAGGGAAGGCAGCCTTTTAACTTGATTGATGAAATTATATCTAAATCTGGTAGATTTGGGACTTCAAAGGCATTTTTGCCTACTTAGGGCATCTCAGATGAAGGGAGTATGCTATTTGTACCAAACTCCCATGCTCAAGTGGTTTGCAAATTGACCCCTTTGTAATAGGTTAAAGGTTTCGCGCTAGATAACGGTGGTTCATTTTGATTAATTATGTCAGGGAATTAATGTATGATTACTAACTTTTAGCAGACCCTGCTCTTTCTGACCTCGAGCTGCTTGTTTGTGTGGCTGGTTGTAATTTTCGACCAATGGGTTACAAGAGGTCACTGTGTGGTCAGCATATTTTAAACAAAGAAAAGGGAGGTGGGGAAGGGGGAGCGGAGAAACAGCAATCTCAGATCAGAGTGGATGGACTACAGTTTACTGGCCTGACAGGGGAGATTTGTTAAGTGTTTTAACAGTAGATTTTTATACATTTACCCTTTCCAATAAAATATTCTTCTGAAGAGCTATGAGAGTGGCCTGAAAAGATGTTGGGAGGATATTTTAACAGTTGAATGTTAAGCCCATAATTACACTTCATACTGGTTTCAATAGTAGAGAACCTTGTTAAAAAATAAATTGGGCAGTGTTCTGTTTAGCACTTGGATTGGCTGAGAGCAAGACTGAAAGCTTCTTATTAAGCCAATGCTTGGGAAACGCCGCTCACAAATTTCTTAACCAATCACCGAAGAGTTAGGACAGGTTGATAAAACAAGGTTTTGTGAGGATTTAGCTCCATTTCATATTATAAATTCTTGGGCGTGTATGTGAAGCCATCTGAGAGTTTCTAAAAACTAGAAAGGAAATATGTGAGGCCCAATCCTGTAAAAACCTCTGCACACTGAATCAACCGTATTCACTGCGTTCAATATCATATTCAATAGAATTGCTCGTGCTGAAAGTGAAGACTATGCTTAGGTCTTTACAGGACATTAGCTATACTGTGAAAATCATGGTAGGCTAAAGTGTAAATGAAGGGACTAGGAACCAGGAGCCTTAAATTCCTCCAGCCGTTGCACAAACTTGTGGTCTGATTCTGGTCGAGATCTTGAGAAAGAGGGATCGAAGCACATACTTTTAAAGCAACTAAAGTAGGACTTAAGTTTTAGAGATGTTACATGATAAGAGCCATTGGAACCAAAGATACTTATCACTTCTGAAAATCAAGCAATACTTATTGCTGGGCCTAAATATACCTAGAATTAAGTAACCAACTGCAAATGTAAAAAACAAATTGCTATTATCTTCCCTGGGCTTTACTTAATGCGTCTAAAATATTTACCTTGTTTATAGGAGCACCGAGAAGCTTAGTTCATTAATGTTTGCACTGTGCTTTATGGTCCTTAGATGAAAGGCACTACCGATGCTTAAAGAATGATTGTTATTATAATACTTATTCTAAGAACAATAGGCACATTTATTTCATTTTCCACTGAACCCCTTCAAACATGCGGGTGTCTCATTAAGCTGTAATCAGAATAAGGGCCAGGACTTTGCTAAAAGTTTTCCAGTTTGTTTTGGAAACCCCAATTTTGCTTTACTCTTGGTTGTATCTTTTTGCCCACCCACTGAACGACAGGCTCTTTAGTTAGCTTTAGGTCCCCTTAATTTTGTTGTTCTTTGTAAAAATGTGCTCTTCCCAAACTATCTTTTGCATTTCAAGTGAGAACACTATAACAAAGATTTGTAAAAGGAGAAAGGGGTGTTATCTGGACAAAAATGTGTGGTGTTAGTAGGGTCAGGAAGGAACACTTAGAGCTAAAAAGATGTGAAATTTGCAGAGTGAGAGGAAGAATTGGAAGGGAGGAAGAGTTGGGAAAGGTAAGGACAGTGAATATGACGAGAAGACTGCGTATGGAGACAGAGATAGCAGGGGTGCAAAAGAAACAGAGAAGCTGAAGTAAAGAGAAAAGGAAGTATTTGGAATTGTGTATATACATATATATATACACACACACACACACATACAAACCTGCATGTATATCTGTTATGGTTTGCTAAAATTGCCTGGCTCTTCTGAAAAGTCACCTCATACAAAAGGAAGATAAGCAAGAAAATTTAAGATTTGTTTTAGTGGCACTGGGAAAAGGAAATCTCAGACAGGACTGAAGGCTGAGCTCTTACAATCAGTTGGCACACCGCTGATCATTGCCGATTGCCCTGCAGCTTTTATAGGCCAACCCACAATAAACGTCATTCAAACTAGTGTCTTTTGCCACTTAGTAAAGGAAAGACTTGTGTCAGGCTGACAATTCCTTGGGCCAGTGTCCCGTTCACGGAGGGAGCTACGAACTGATGCTTCAGGCAGAAGTAACCTACAGCGCATCCTGACGCTGCTCCATGAGTGACAACCAGAAATCCAGTTTCCTAGTCCTTGCTTTGACTATTAGATGCAATTGCCTCTTGAGCTCTTCATTTAATGGAAAGTCTCACAGCTGCTGTCAGAGCATGAATGTCACTATTATTTACTTATTTAGTCATTTTACAGTAGTGTTAGGGATCTCAGGCAGGTCATTGTACACACATTTAATAAATGGCAATCCTGCCTCAAATGATTTACAATCAAAGCTGTTGATTCAGGAAAGTACTTGCACATACATGCTCTTCAAGTAATCACAAAAGCACATGCTAACTTGCTGTCGTACATCAGATGAAAACTTCCTTCAATGCTACCTGTCCAGAATTAGGGCCTGAGTTGAAAACATAACAAGCTGCGGGAAAATAAAGAGTTGTAGGGGAAGTAAGGATTTCAGGATGCGCTAGCAACGTTATAACGTTTTCAGCTGGGTTTTGTAAGAAAATGAATTTATACAATCATGTTGTCTGTCTGTCTACCTCTAATAGCTCTTAAACTTGATGGACAATGTCAACCACACTTGGCAGGATAGGCAGCGTTGGATTAAACGTAGGCGCGTGGGCACAAGCACAAAGTCCTCAGTTTATACAGCCCCCAAAGTGCCTCTACTGCTTGAGCTTGCGTGGCACCCAGGTGGCTGGAATTGCTCGCTATGAAGTAGGAGAGTAAAACAATAGAGGCACAACCATGCTTTTAGCCACATGAGAATCTACACTGCAGAAAGGTCAAAATATCAGGTTTTAGAAGTTCCACTTCTCAGGCAACTGCTGGCTCCTTTGTTTTTGAGCATAAGGGGATGAATTTCTGAGTCCTTTGAAGGCGAAGGGAATTTGGTGTTGCTTCCCATGGAGCTAGGATTGTACCCTGTTACACAGCCTTTAGGGACAGAAAATAGTTGTTTCCTTTGTTAATAGGGAAAAACAAAGCACATTAGGAGCAACAGTCGTTGGGGCTGGTAAAGAATGTGTCAGGCATTGGTTGCTTTTTACATGTTTGCACATCAGAGACTTGCATTTTCATGCTCTTGTGTATGCCCAGGTTTTGGGTGCTTGCACATGCTCTGATTAAAGAATAACTCTGAACAACGCTATTTAATTTAATGATCTTAATAAGCACATGGGGGGAGTGTCTTTACTGTATAGACACAAACAATGCTACATGCTTCAACATGAAACATAATTAGGGTGTGCAGTAAAATAAAGGGGTGAGGGGGAAGGGGACATTTTTTTTTAAATGAGAACAGAGGTGACTTCCAACAAAACTTCAAAACCGGCTTGGCTAACAATGAACATAGCCCCATTCTTTTTAATCATCAACAAAATCTATCACACATGTTCTTTCAAGTAAAGTTTATTAGAAAGAAATTGCTACTAGAGAACCACATGTGAGCTCTGACTTGGCAAGGTCAGGCCAGGGCAATAAACCCTTGAACTTTACAAATATGCAAAGCTGACATAAATAACAAATTAAACCCAGCCAGGTGTAGAGCTGCAGCGAGCTGCTTGCCAGAGAGATTCAAACTCTGGCCAGCGTGACCTCTGTTAGCTTGTGTGGAAAATGGGGGCTTATCTCCTTGGCTTGTTGTCCATTAGGGTTCATACCTGTGGGCTCAGGTCACCTTCTTCTTCTCATTAGCTTAGAAAAATTATATCACTTCATTAGAGGTGTTTGTTCAGCTTCTGAGTGTCCTCAGGCATTTGGATGTGTTGCTGGGTGAGTGCTGATTTTGTCAGAGCTGGAGAGTGCCCTCGGCACAGGCAGTGCTTCTGCCTGGATCTGTTGAGTCCTCTTTGAGGGATCAGTCCAGGGTCAACCAGCAAGGGAGAGCGTGGAGATGCCTCAGCCAGAGGATTTGGTGAGATAGGACAGGGAAGAGAGGACTGGGGTCTTTGGCTGCTGTACGGGGTGACATATACACCATATAGCTGAATTCTGGAAATTAGTAAACATAAATGTACCTCAAGCTGGCTGACTGGTCCTGTGAGTCCTCTGAGAGCCACTGCTCACGTAGCTCACAGAATTACACACCATCCAAGTGCTATTTTGGATTGAGCTCCAAGAGGTGCTTTAGAAAAAGGAGCCAATCCTTGCACCAATTTTAGCCATATCTGTTGCAAATTCTCTGTGTAATCAGGACTTCATTAGAGGTGTAATTCTCACTGCAATCAATCACTGTATCATTCTGAGCCTTACTGCCAGATTTCCAGAGGCATTCAGCTGCAGATACACCATCTCAGTGGGATTTTCAAATGTCTCTTAAGCGCATTAAGCACCTAACTTCCACTGAATGCTCAAGGGGTTTTTAAAATCCCACTATGTGTCTCTCTACATCTTGCCCTTAAACAAGTGCTTAATTTTAAGTGCAGGTAGTTTCATTGATGTGTATAGTACTACTTGTGTGGTTAAAGTTAAACATGTGCTTAAATGCGCAGTTAAACCATGGCTGTAATGGGTGGGGGAGGAATTTGATGCAAACATACACTGCTTTAAATATAAATGTTTCACTATCTCACCTTAATTTTTGGATACTGGTTGGAGGCAGAAACAGTAAAAAAGAAATGTCTCTCTAGACTTGAAAATTGAGGAAATTTGCTCTGAGAATCACAAAAAGGGAATAATATGGCACACTGGGACAAGATGTTCTACAGAATCCCTTTACAAGTGTAACCAGACTTTATAATATCTTTGCCGTGAGAATTGCTTTGACTTTTTTTTTTTTTTGTAAAAGTGCAAAGCCAGACCTTTTATAAAAACTGTTACCTTGAGAGGCAATACTCTGTAGTGACTACCGAGCTGTCGTGTCATCTTGAGCAACACATTTCACCTCTCTGTGTTTCTATTTTCCCTCCCACTGTCTTTACTATTTATATTAGAAGAACTCTGGGGCAGGGACAGTCTCTGTGTTTGCATAGCTCTCTCCATAATGGTGTTGCCTCTCTGCTGGGACCACTCAGTGCTGTCGGTAGTAAAATCTAGTGACTTTCTTGCAGAAACTATCAAAAAAACCGTAGGACTAAGTGATCAGAAAAACCCCCTCTTTCTTCGTTACTTCAGGTGTTAGTTTTTTCTCTGAGTCACAGGTTAGGGCTCTTCAACACGTGAGGTTTATATAGACTTGTTAAAGAGATCTGTCCTGATAAATGGGTCGGATGCTTTTTATAGAGTTCTCCACTGGGTCCACTCCATCATAATGAAGCTTCAACACAGGCCTCCACAGAGCTCCAAGAGAGAAATCCGGGAAGGAGAAAGTGAAGGGAGATTGGGTGAGTTTACACTATGTGTTAAGTGGAAGAGCTGCAAAGAGGTTGGGAGACTTGTCATGACATGCAATTAAAGGCTCCTCTGGGAGTGTCTGTATAAACTCTACACATAGCAGAAAGAAAACAGACAGCTGACAGTTGTACTGTGAAGTCTTAGAAGAATATACAGTGTTCACTGCTGACACTCAAAGGCAATTTTGCCGAATTCTGTGAAGTCTAAACACTTTTACTTAGAGTTAGGGACAATTCCTGTCAAAGAAGAGCTTGAATTTCTGTTCTAGCTGTTATGAGTTAGCTTCTAGGAACCTCTCTTGAACTGAACCTGACACACACTTTGTTTGTTTTAGTTATGTTTCCATTTGAGGAAGGCCCTTGCTAGTGCTTTTTGCCTTTGCTATTAATTGTGGCTGGAGTGTGTGACAGGTAACCCAGCTGCCTGGGGTCCTATTCAGAGCATATCCTGTGATTCTTGTTGTGTGTTTTTCAGATTTTCTAGCAGGGGTGTGTGTGCATGTGTGACACATCCAGAAGTGCCAATGGGGACATACAGGGAAAGGACAAGTTCTGCTGGGCTTTGAGCACTGGGGATCAAATAAATCTTGCCTGGAAGGACCCAGTCCTTAAGTACCTTGAGAACTGTGCTGAAGGTTGAGGCTGCTGGTTGGGAGAAGAAGGATGAGAGGAAACCTCTGATCTACCAACTCCTTCGGCCCCCTTTTCCTTCATAGTGCTGAGAAGCCTGAATGAGGATCTGAGTTGGTTTGAGGTTGAGTGACTATTTAATATATTTAATCAGAAGGAAATCTCTGCAGGTCTGCAGTGGAAGTTGTGGTCAAAATGAAAAATATCTTGGCGTGGTCAGTGGAGACAGAGGTCCAAACCTCTGTCAATCTTATTCAAAGCAAGAGCTTTAACCTCTGTTTCTCTTAGTGACCTGGGTGAGGTCCCCAAGCAACAGGCTTTTGGCCAAGGCCCACATTTACCATAACGTTTCAGTGGGTCAGTATTGCAAGGTGGCTTCTGTTTACTCCATGAAGATCTCTGTTCCGTGTCAGGGAGTCTGTTGTTTCTCTTATTGCTGTAGGTACCAGAACAAAAGGGAGGAAGTCACTAGGCCAAAGAAGTAGAGAGAGAAATCATCCTTTCTTTGACTTCTTTTAGCATTCCATATGCAGGTCCTTAAAAAAAGGAAGCAAGATGTAGAGAACCTGAGCATTTCATATCATCAGAGGCATTATCACAAAATATTCTGGCTGTTTATCTTTGTGATGGAATGACTTTATTCTACAAAAACCTCAGAAGTCCTATAGAAGGAACACAAGTAGACTTTGGTTTCTTTCTAGATATAGAAAATGAGAAGAAAACAACTTGGAATCTACCAGAGAATTTAGAGTACAAATTTAATTTATACGGGATGACTGTGGTGATGGGAAATAGAGAAAAGTCTAAGTTTTGATGGTTGGACCAGGCTCAGAGCCTAGAGGCATATATCACTGAAGAGTATTAAATATTTAAAAGAAGGTTTATTTAGAGTCCTCAAAACTGACAGGATCTTAAATACAAGATCATATGGCAAGAAAGCTCAACATCATTCCTGTCAGGGTGAATTAACTGTGGAGTATAGCCCTGTATAAATAAGCAGCCATGGAAATTCCCAGCTTCATTTAAAGTCCTGAAAAACAAAATCATCTCCACTCAGAAGACAAAAGAATAAGGCCAGGGCAGGAAGAAAGAGGATAGACTCAAGCTCTCTGAGCAATTTTATCAGCACATATTTCTCAGGTAACTCCTCAATTATTTTAGCAGCAGAATACAGAAGAATTGTATTTCAAGGGTCCATTGTTTATTGCCCAGTACAACTGGCATTGGTTGAAACGAAAGACATTTATAATGCATTTTGTGATACAATTTTTCAGTGAAATCTTTCCCTTCTAGGAGTTTCTTTGAGCTTTTGGGGAAGTGCTCCTCCTCAGGGGAGGAGGTTGCTATTATTATTGTAAGGAGATTCAGCCAGGCTGTGCCTGAGAGATTCATTGAGAGTATTCATCTGTATCTTTCTTTTTTAATCCTTCTCACTACTGCATCCCCTCCTGCCTCAAAAAAACGGCTCCCTTTGCTTAGACTGCTGAAATTTGTGTCAACGCAGAAAATAAGTTTGGCCCAGTAGATTATGGTGAGTATCAGTGTGTTGATCATGCTGGTGTAAAAGGCATGGGACTCCCCCACAGAAGTGGTAGACCCTGGAAAGGAGCCTTGGCCAAGAGCCACAGCAGTGTACGTGCTGTGGTACAGTAATGCGGTCCTCCTCTTGCCTTGTTTGTGCATCACAACATGACTTGGGAGGGTTTTAAGGATCTTCGCCATGCCAAAAATTCTCCTTCCTAAGCTATAGCAGAGACCTGCCAAAGTGGTATTTGTACTGCTGTGGAAGCCCTTCTCCAGAAGGTCAGTGGGGGAGTGTAATCAGTTTAGAACTGGATGCTGTAACTTACTTGAATGAAAGATTTTTTCCAAAGGTGACATTAAGATGAAATATTTAAGATAAACCAGAAGATTTGACTGGAAATTCACAATGTCCCTCTGAAACAGTCCATGCTGATTTACTGATCTTCCATTTTCAATTTATGAGCTGAGACCAGAGTATACCACTGGAGGATGAGAATAGAGTAGTCATATTAGAGCCAGCTCATATATCCTACAGACAGACTTTGGAAGAATTAGAAAGTATAATAAAGTGCTTGTCGCTTTAAGACACTGCTTGGCTCCTTGCCAATTTAGATCCAGGAGCATTAGATATTTTAAAAGCCCTTAAAACTGTCTCTTTTCTTTTTTTTTTTTCTTTTTTTTTCCCCTCGTTGTCTGAGGTTTTCACCTTTTAACAATGAAGAAACAATGGTAGGAGCATCCTTTGCTTTACGGCTTTCTCCCCCTACAGCTTACCCAGGGATGAATTCAGTTCCCCATCACGTTATTTTAAATATGAGATAACCCTTTTGAAGGCAGAGCATGCATATAACATGGATAAGAGAGAAAATGTATCTATCTCGTTTTAAAAAACAAATTCTTGATTTTACATAAGAGCAGCAACACTGGGATACACAAAGGCACCCAGGTACTTTTCAGGCATATAAATACTGCCAGGGCACTGCAGTGACCTTTGGTCTCTGACATTTTCAGCTAATGGTCACCGTATGTGGCAAAAAAGCTGACCCTGCAATTGCTGTGAGACCTGCCTGGAATTTTGGATGTCCCCTTGGAGGGCAGCCACCTTATCAGTGAGCTCAGTGGCCCACGGGTCAAATGCACAAGTACCAACGTGGGCTCTACTGCAGCGCCCAGGGTAATGCACTCACTGTGGCTACTCCTCCCAGGGAGAGTCACAGGGCTTTAAAGATATCACAGTGACGCTGAAAGTATTTCTAAAGTGAATTTTGTTCAAAACCAACCCCTCTGCTAAGGCCTTAAATGCCTAAATAAGGATTTTGTTTGAAGATACTGTCCCAGAAAATTTTTTGGAGGATTCTGTTTTGGGTGAGCTCTGCAATATAGTTTGCAAGATAGAAGGAATTTGGGGAAAGAGGAAAGGTGGTCTGGGGCAAGAATAAACAGAAAGAAAAATAATGGGCCATCAACCTGGGGTCATTTTCTGAACAATACAGAACAGAGAAAGGACCCAGGGATCTTTTTGTGTCATAGCACACTAATGGAAACTTGCGATTCACTCTGCTATTTGCTGTTCCTTCGGACCCGACTTTTCTTCTGGTTGGGACTCAGGCAGAAATCCCCTCCAGTTTTAGGCAGCAATTTCTTCTCATGCAGTGTGGAGATTAAGCCTGCTGAAAGACCTCTTTAAGGGAGGATTCAATGTTCCTTTCCTCTCTTCCTGGAGATTATAAGATAATGCATCTGGAACAACATTAGCTCATCCAGGTCTGTGGTTTTATTTTTGATAATCAAATCCCAGCAATCTCATTCTCCATCTGCCTGAACATATTTTTGGGTAAGGGGTAGATATCAGCTAGCACACATGGCTGTGGTCAGATATTGTGAGATCTTCTAAACATGAACAGAAAATTTCCGTCCTCTAAGTTATATCTAAACATTCCTTTTTCTCTTGTGCTGTATTTTCTTTCTGCAGCTGACAGAGTTATGGTAGTTCAGGCCAACAGAACATGTTTATTTCTCCTTTGGTAGTGTTTACTCAGCAGACTCCCAAACTTGGGTTCAGGCTGCATTTACTCTCAAATGAGAATTATTTTGATGGCCTCAGCCTTATTCGATATAGTGCAGTGTCTATTTGTGTCAAGAGCTAGCATTAAGTCATTGTCTGTCTGGATTAAGTGTTAAGGGTACAATGAAGAGTCTGTGAACGTCTTGTTAGGAGACAGCTGGCCAAATGAAAGTAGGCTTCCTTCTGAGTCCCAGCAACATCTGCATTCCTAAACAAGAGTATTTCTTACAAAAGCAAGTGGGTTTTCTGTCAAGTTTAGCCTAGAAGTGAGATAATTATAGGAAAAAAGCTGAAACACATCTTAGGAGCTTTTAGGAGCTTATGACACTTTGTTTGGCCTTTTGTGAAAGCTATTAGTCATTTATTCCCTTTCAACAGCAGAGCACTGGTGTGCAACATCTGTGCTCTGCTTCACCTTAGAGCTTCCTCAGGATCACTGCAGCAGAGATGGAGTAGGTCTTCTTCCTACTAGCATCAGCTATCTTCCTACTAGCATCCTGTCTTGGGCATCTGACTCACTCTGTCTCACAAAGTTTTGTATTTTGTCAACGAGGACATCACATTTTTAGCGACTTATGCAAAAGTAATCTTCTTATAATGTTAATTGTGTAATGTTAAATCTTTCTAATCTCACGACATCTTGTTATTAATCATATATCTAATAAACAAATCCACAAAGGACAATAGTTTCAATTACACTCATATAAATTATGAAGAGACATAAGATTTGTGCTACCTTTTTGATCAGTCATGATGCTCCTATTTTTAAGCTTATCTGAAGCTCTTTGTCAATAGCACTTTTTTTATAAAGCAGGGTGTCTTATTGCACTGGTGAGGCCGCACCTCGAGTACTGTGTTCAGTTTTGGGCCCCTCAGTACAAGAAGGACACTGAGGTGCTGGAGCGTGTCCAGAGAAGGGCAACGAGGCTGGTGAGGGGTCTAGAGCACAAGTCTTATGAGGAGCGGCTGAGAGAACTGGGGTTGTTTAGTCTGGAGAAGAGGAGGCTGAGGGGAGACCTTATCGCTCTCTACAACTACCTGAAGGGAGGTTGTAGGGAAGCGGGTGCTGGACTCTTCTCCCAAGAAACTAGCGATAGGNAGATCAGTCAGTCCTGTAGAAGACATTCAGTGCAGTTTTCATGTTGTCCAAACATCCCCAAACATATTTATTCTTAAAAGAGTTCTAAGGGAGCAAAAAATCAATTTTTTTTTCTCCTAACGAGGCTAAATTTTGTTAATGTTTAAGACTCATAACGAAAAAAATAGTGTTTTCTTCAGTAAATTAACTAAATTTCAAAGTTTTATTTTTATCTATATGAAATATTGGTTTTCCCATTTCAAATTTTGCTCAGAATGAAGACTCTTTAACAAATTGATCTTCAGAAGTTGCCCGGACTCACTGTGGTGTTAGAAAAATTTCAGCTGTTCCTTTTGTTCAACCTTTTTTCCATGTAAGTTGCACATATCCATGAGATGATGATAAGCAGACTGGGGAGGCATCTGAACAAATTGCCCTGCATTTTAGCCCTCAATTATACAAGGTGATCTTATGAAAACAAGAAGTGAAGTCTTGACAGGTCTCTGAATAGCAATGGGCAATAATTCATGCCAGATTGTTCCTTGTTAGTACCAAAGAGAGACTCCTATAAATTGGTTAATACAGAGAGTTGATGCACATCCTTTATGCTTAAAGAATAGTTTCTTTGGTTTTCCAAACTAATCAAAACAAGTGAGTTAGGAGCCTAAATGCGAGTGAAAGTCAATGAAGAATAAAACACCTGAGTCACAAAGCATTCGAAAATGCCCTGATGGCGCAGTGAATCCTGACTATGTAGCAACAACATCAACCAAGCAAATAAAAGGTCTTCCACGTTATGAAGTCTGTTATCATTCAAAGGGTGAACTGAGAGAAATCAGAGTGACTTCATGACAATTCACCTGATAGTCTGACTGTCAAAATAACTGCTTTATAAACTACAGGAAGATGTGTGTCAGGGCCTTTGCCATCTTAGATCTGTAGAAGAATGGAAAGATACCATAGTAAGTTATCATAATAATATTTTTCATTCACAAAGATTTTCAGCAAGTCTATAGATGCAGCAAAGTGAAAAATGGAAAGTGCCTGGTCATACCTATCTACCTTTGCAAATAAGGACTAGTGGTGAAATTATTTACTCCATTTAAAGGCAACCACCAGTTGAGGTTAGGTTTCTGTCAAGTTAGCTCTTCGCTCAGTGAAAGCACATGGTTGCTGTTTGGGTGGCCGTACCAGTTCAAGTACCTGTGCAACTGAGTCATTTTGCAAATTGGTGCATATTCATGAATAGTAGCACAAATAATTTAAAATGGAATCTGGAAAAGATGTGTTTTTTTCTTTGTCATTTACTTCTTGCCACAAGTCATCATACAGTTTATACAGCTTCAGTCAGTTCTGGGCTAACATAATTACCCTGCAGCTCAGGTGACTCCCACACACTCAGGTAGTGACCAGAATAGTGATCTCCAAATACTCCTTGAGAGAAGCGTTTGCAAACAGTTTTAGGCTGCCACTTGATCATATAGGCTGCTAGCAAATATTTATGGTTAACAAAGGCGTTGACAGGATGCCGGATTGATACACAAACACTTTTTGGCACAGAAAAAATTATCCAAATACTTAATGAGTAATATTGGAAAGGAATAATTAGAGCTGCTCTGTAGGCAAGCAACATCTGAAAACCACATCTTCTCAACCAAAGTGTCTTTGGA
Source organism: Fregata magnificens (assembly GCA_013389945.1). Classification (NCBI taxonomy): domain Eukaryota; kingdom Metazoa; phylum Chordata; class Aves; order Suliformes; family Fregatidae; genus Fregata; species Fregata magnificens. Next base: position 63,235 of record WAAD01037374.1, read on the forward strand.
AGTGGGATAAGGTACTCAGTTTTACCTACACCAGCACAAGCCCTATGTCATTAAAAAAAAAAGTGAAAAAAACCCTGAAGAATAATTTAAATGACTGAAGCGGGCCAGGTGAATTTGAATTTGTTCAAGATGAGGACTGCACAATATTTCACTAGAGGTTCTCAAGTAGGACACACGATCCCAAAGAATGAATTAATGCAAGGGGACTTGCTCTTTTCCTTTCTCGTATGTAAGGTTACTCCTCTGTCGGCATGGTTCCTGCTCTGCTAGCTCATTCCTGCCTCAGGGGAAGGACATTATTTACTAAATCTGTTTTGGGTTTTAAATAGGAGGTTTTGCATTGAAATACATGTCTGAGCCAACCCAGCAGAACTTGTGAGAATCGACGGGAGCAGAGGAGAGGCAGCGGTAGACCAGAATGGCTGCCCTCAAAAAATGGGAGATAAATACTACAACTGAAAGGAAACCTCACTTCCTGCATTTGTGGGCTTTGTTAATATGTAACATGCACATATTATAACTACTTGGTGACAGACTCAAAACCCCCTCTGGCTTTGGGATTCTGTTCACTATTTTTAATCATAATTTAGGTGTGAGGGTTAGGATTAACAGCAGGCAAACATTAACCATGGCCGTTGGACCTCAGTGAGCCTACCAAAATTGGAGAGTGGGTTAGTCAAGAGAATAGTCATTGGGGAAAAATGAAACTCAGATGTATTGAAAATGTAAAAGAAAATTGCAAGCAGCACAGGGAAGGAAGTTGATTGAACAAAATAGGGAACCTCTGCAGCTCTTGAGAGAAAAGGTGAAATTCAGTGAGAAAAAGCAATAGAAAGAAGGAATAGGAGAAAAATAGAAAATAATGATATGTCAAAAGGATGCTTATCCTCTACAAAGAGAGCTCTGAACCCACAAAACAAGGAAAGAATTCATATTACCTTCTTTTGGCTTTGGTGACTTGCACTGTGGCAGTGGAATAAAACTCAGGGATACAGGGGAAAGCCACGCTGATGTGGTGTGGGTAGGTCCAGAAGATGGCTAAGCAGGGTGAACAGGAGGAATGTAGGAAAGCTGTGTGTTATTTGTTAAAGAAAAGAAAAAGTTATTGCTGCTTTGCCAGGTGGGTTGAGACAGAAATCTCATACCTCTGAAAGTAATACCAGATCCCAAGGGCTGGCTACATGGAAATCTCCTCTATCCACAGTGTTCATTAGGCCATTTGCCTCTATAAAGATCAGACAAATTTATGTTGAGCTAGGTCACATGAGGCCAAAACCTCACCTGCTTCAGGCTTTCAGGACTGTACTTTAATGACAATTTAGGATCTAATGGAAGGCCAGGAAAAGGGTCATTTTATATCTGGAATATACTAGTATCCAACACTGAAATGATGTAATATATCTGATTGCACATTATGTATAAATCAGGACAGCTCTTAGTAGAAGGACCATATGTTCTCCATGCCAATGGAGATTTACACAGATTCCTGGGACTACCTGCCCCAGTTAAGGCAGTGCGACTCTTTTTCTCCCTTCCCAAAAAGCTTGGTCGCAGCACTACAGCCAAACTGGCCTTAAAAAAACAACCAACAATAGCAAGAACAACAAAAAAAGCCCCAAAGCCAGCAAACGTGTAGTCAGGCATTGCTGCCATAAAGCTAGGCACTGGCATTCTTTAGGAGCGGGGGGAGTTGCTGCGTTCCCCTGGAATGCGGCGAATGGCTTGTAAATTAGAGTCCCTAATGAAACTGCACTGGTGTCCAACTGCAGCAATCATCTGGTTAAAATCAGGCAGTAATTCCACTAATTTTACTGCCCTTCTCCCAGCCCTCAACGCCTCATTTAGGAAAAAATGTTTATGTTCCCCTCAAAACACCTGCATTTTAACTTGGGTCCCCAAAGCAATTATTTTTATTTTATTTTATTTTTAAGGCTTTCTGTCGTGAAATGCAGCATCCCTCCCTTTTCTGAACTGAAGCACATGAATGCCCTGGGATTCCCAATCTTCAGGCGTGTTTAACTAGCACTGTTTTCTTGCACACTTCACAAGCTTCGCTATCCTATATATTTTCCGCCCACAGCTGCTGTCCAAAAGTGTTTAGGATNATGATTTAGTCTCTACCAGACCTTGTAGACATTAAACAGCAAGACTGAGCACTATTCTCACTCAGAAAAAGAAACATTATATAGTGGATGCTGGAACACTACCATGATGTGCTGTGAGATCTTACCATCTGCTATTCCATTAGGGCAAGTTATTCATTTTGTCTCCTTGGTTTCATGTTCATTTAAAGCTTTGATATATTGTGACTAAAGATCTCCTTCAAAAGTTGTAAGCAGATATCCCCAGCCCACGATGATACCATTTCTTGAAGCACAGGCATCCCAGACAAGGGAAATAGGATTCCCATAAACAGTCAACCATCTTCCTTTCTCTTCAGTCCTCACAATCCTGAAATATTTGGCCTGCCAGCAAATTCTGGGAGAAAATAAATAAATACAGGGCCCCACCCATTCCCCAGCCAGCTGCAAACATCTCCATCCATTTTACTGAATTGCTACAGTCCTTTTAATCAGAGTAAAGCTTCAGCCAGGCCAAGGTGTGCCAGTGCTGGGGTATAGATCATCTGCTCAAGGCTCCTCGGTACAATAAAGCCAACCCAGGTAGGCAAAACTGGGAGTAGGATCAAATTCCACCCTGTTTCACCTTGGAGAATAAAAAATTAAGACTATGCAAAATATCGTAGCTATCCATAGGACTGTTTTTTGCAGTTACAACTGGGTGGAATGGGAATTTTCCATACTAAGCAAATTCCAGGGGGGGACCACTAATTTGTTGAAGCTAAAAATTAAGCTTTCTCTAGCTAGCAAGGAAAATGCTGGCCATGGTGATTTATGAAGCAGCAGCTCAGGGCAGAGACAAAGCTGTAGCTTGAAGCATTCAACTGAGGTGTGGGGCACCATCTCCCAATTCCCACTTTCTTGCCTTCACACCAGCGTAGCACGCTCTCGCTGTTAGTAAACCTGGAGTCAAACATGCCTAAAGAAGAAGGGAGAGAGACGGTGGTTTGTTTTGGTTGCTCGGTCATTTGGAAAACGACAAAATCTTTGATGTCCTCCCAGTAGGAGAAGATATTTAGAAATTTAGATGTTTGGAAATCTTTGCCCCCCACACACCAGAAAACTGTTTTCTTCCTCGTGCTGCTGCTGGGTAGAGAATCTAGTTATTCTGGGCACATGGTGAAATATTTAAGTGGGAAGGCAGTGTACTGATTGCAGCTAGGGACTGATGGAGACCCAGGGATCCAGCATCCTACAGGTACACAGAGAAGCTCTGCCACCCCTCGGGAAGGGACCTTGCTCTTTTCTTGCTGAGCTGAAGGGTAAGAGCAGAAGCTGGTCATATCTACTGAGGGCTGAAGCCCACGCTGACATGAGGGAAACAGAGCAAACCTGACTCCTTGCCACACCTGGTCACAAGAGGAGATTAAGGAAAAAGCGAAAGGCCTATTGACAGCACCCAGAAACTCGGCGGGGGGAGGCAGTAGCTGAGGCAAACCAGCAAAACCAGGCCCATGCTTAATCTCAGACATCAAAGAAGAAAATTCCTCAGAGCTAATAGGTCCCAAATCAAAATATGGTCAGGTATGGAACATGTGGTCACCACAGCATCCTGGAGGCTGTGAGAGGTGAAGGCTTACAAAAGAAACTGGGCTTCTTTCTCTTTTTTTAAACTATTTTTTCTTGCCTGCTTTCTTTTAGCCTTTGTTTTGGCCTCGCTGTATCTGAACTCCCTTGGACTTGACGGTGCAGGCCTACAGCTGAGCAGAATATACAAATGTAATCCCAACACTAAATGGGAATGAAGGAAATATCATATTGAGCACTGTATCACATTCAGTTTTAATTAAAATTATCACAAGCAGATTTATGTTCGGTATAACTTTTCCTGCTGTTTCCAGGTTGTATTTATCTCCTAATTTGATTGCTTTTCAGTGCCGTTTATGAAAGCTGCCTCCCAACCAGAGATAATGCTGCATTTTAACACTTTAACTGAGTTTGTACTTTCAATGAGCTTTCTGCTTTTTGAATTTTTACTCAATTTGACATCTTTCTGAGAGCTGGCAGAAGCAATGTGTAGCTTGACGGTTTAAAATGCGCAATCGTTGGAAGGTAGGGAAGCAGCCTTTCTTCAGCTGACTCTTATTATGAACTCACTGCTGGGACTGAGACTCCAAATCAGCAAATAGCATCCCATTAAGGTCAAAGAGCCTGTTGAAGAGTGTGGTGTCTATACGAGAAAAAGAGAAGGTAGGGGAGCTTCCTGTCTAAGGTGTTAAAGAAAACCTACTTGAAGGTCTAATCTTTGAATCTCTTTGGGGAATATCATTCTTCTTCTTTTAATTTGAATGAACTCAAAGCTTCAAACTCCCAGTATTTCTTCCAATGTTTAGCTAAAATATACCAGAAGTGGTAACCGTTCCCTTTTACCTCTGAGATTCGTAGTTGATTGAGTCATTAATAATCTCCTAATTTCTATGTTTTCCTTTCTTTCTGTCTTCAGGGATCTCTGGAAGCTAAATAAGAAAAAAGGTATTTTACTGGGAGCTTTTTCGCAGTTTGACAGGTGAGAAGTAGAGAAAGAAACTGCTTTTCATACGGAAACAGCACAGCTAAAATTAAAAGTAGGACTTGGCTCTTAACAACTCTAAATTACTAGACAATTTGAAACCCACATTTCACTGCTTGACTTTTTGCTTGGAGAAGTCAAACCAGAACCCCAAACACATCCATTCTCAAACCTTGGGAGATTTCACATCCTGATCTGAGCTTTGCAACATGCTCCCATTTCTGATTAATGCATACCAATCCTACTCTGTTATAAAGTCAAATCAATGCCAAATGTGGTGGTGATTTTTTGATAGGGAATAAGCAACATCCACCAATATATTTAACACAGGTCAGTAGACAGCCTACAGTCATGACAGTCTTGAACTAGTGACCTAGAAATGAAAGACTCCTTAATCCCTTTACCAAATCCTAAACCACTCAATTCCTGCCCCACCTCAGCAACCAAGGTCTTTTATAGATGTGCTGGAGGGTAATATGTAAGCCAGCAGAGTGTAAATTAAAGAGGAAAAAAAGGCTCTACTTGCAATAACATCGTAATTGTGGAATTTGAGAAAATAAGGGACTCAGGAGAGGTCTTCAGTCAGCTTGTCTCAAATTCAGTGCAAATTTATTCTGAGAATATTTTGGCACCTGCAAACAGCCCAAAACTTTTATAAGCATCATAGCAGGGGAAAAGTGATGCAAGTGAAAGACTGCAGATAGACTCAGAAAAAGGTCTTGATTGTTCATCTGACCTGTTGGCTTCCTCTGTCGCTACATGAGTTTACTTTTATGACTGTCTAACTCCACCGATTACCACGATGACTTTACAAAGTCACACTGGCATACAACTGGAGTGTTTAATCGGATCCCTTATTTCAGCTCTTCAGGGATAAAACTCATGCTTTGGAAAAGAACAGCAGCCGCAGCCCATTCATCTCTTAAATCCTATGTTGTTTAATCTGGTATCTTCATCTTTGTCCTGGGATTGCCATGTGAAGAGGTTCTCTTCTGCGTTTGCTTAGTCCTTCTCACAGGTCCTGACAAGAGGTACCATGAGAAAAGCATTCATTTCGGAAGCTGTTTCCTATAACATAACAGAACCTTAAAAAAGGAGTGGGTTTGAATTCTAATTGAATTCAAAGCTACACAGCACAGAGGAACAACAGCAAACTCCGTGCCTGTAGAGTTGGAATTTTGCTGCCAAATGTGGTTAAACAGTTTTTCACTTTTCCCCAAAACATGAACATTGTCTAAGTAGAAAAGTATTTCCATTTGTAGAAGGGACTTTTTTTCATTTTGTACATCTGCAGGCATAAAAGGACCATAATAGACCACAAATTAGATCCGGGAACTGAAACAAGCTCAGCTTGTAACTGAGACCACAGGTCTGTTAAAAAACCTATAGCATCATTTTTGGGTGAGCTCTTTTTTTTCTTGTTTGTTTGTGGTTTTTTTTTCTTTTATGGCAAAGCAAATGAAAACTCATTTTATATTCAAATATGACACCATCTGTTCCCTGAGTTAGAAAAACTGGGTGAACTGATCCAATATACATTGCACTCGAAGGAGGGGAACAAATGCAGAAAATATCTCTTTCTCTCATCTCTCTCCTGTTTTGTGTCCCACTGTTCCATGAGTTGACCACAAAGGACTTGCAGATGGCACATGAGTGTTTTTTTTATCTGTTTGATCTGGTCCCTCCATTCTTCTGGGCTAGAATTTTCCCTTTCCCAGTGTGATCTGCTGTCTGTCTCCTCTTCCCTCTGACACAGCCTCTCCTAATGCTCTTCCCCCTGAGGTGACGGAGACCAGATCATGTAGAACCTCTTACCAGAGTCCTGTGGCATATTTAGTCTTAGAGTGCTGATGTTGCTGGGCACGAAGAAGAGGTGGTTTGTCTTAGGTGATGCTCGCCTCACTGCTACTTGTGTTCAACTCTTCAACTCTTCCTCTTCTTCTCCTGTGACCCCACGTAGCGGAGGAGGCTACCTTGCAGTAACAGCTTTGACCAGCACAGTGGCCAGGTGCTGTGCTGAGGACTGCATCCATAGGAGCTGAAAGTCCCAGTCATGGCTTCCGGATCAGTCCAGTGAAAGTCCCTTTTATTTTTGACCACAGCTATTTGGAACCAGGTACAGAATAAAACAGATCCCTTGCAACCATCTGAAGCGCTAGACAATCATCGGGCAGTAACTAAATGAAAGGAGGAAGGGGACAACTAAAAACTCACAATATATGTAACTCTCTGGGAATGCGCAAAATACTCTTATATAACTTTTACGCTCATCAGTTGAAACAGCATGACAAAAATATTCTGCAACAACCGCTGCCCCACCTCCCCTCTTAAAAAAGAAAAGAAAAAGAAGAGTCCCTAAGCTAGCCTGAGCCTGACAATAGCTGGTTGTGAGGCATATGTTAAACAGTTTTCAGCTAACTTGGGCAAAGGAAATCAGCTATGAAACTGTATTAAGGAAATATGAGACTACTGTAATCTGCATAAAAATATATTTGGGTATATTCCCAACACACAATCACACTGTGGAATTGCAGGAAGTGGGCTAATGGGAGGAAAGCTTTGCTTTCCCTAAAGAAAACCTGCCCAGGATTATTTTTTTTGTAAAAATAAAGCTACTTTCATATTATTCTTATATTGCCGTCCTGTGTTTGGAGTTGAGTGAATAGTTTGTATTAAATAATTTCCTCCGTGAAATGAACCTTATATTATTATTGCTCAAGGACTGTTGATAACATGCTGCTGTTTCCTGCACTTACTATTCATTTCTAATTGTTCAACAGCTTGAAATCAAATATGCGTATTCCTCTAAGGATCGATCTGGGTTTAGGTCGAGTGTTTGATACCTTTGCGGTGTTGGAGCTGTGACAGTTATCGTGACAGACTCCTTCACTTTTCACCTTTTCCATGCCTCCTTCAGGGGGGACGTGCCGCTGGGGACCCCAGAAGTAGAGCAAATCCGAGAATAATTGTTGCTGGGGTGGTCTGTGGAGAAGGCAATGCAAAAAGGCTGTGTGAGCTTTCTCCTGTTCTCACTGGAGTGGGGGATGTGGCGTAGCTCCTGTGAGCAGGGACCATCACCCAAGGGGACCTTTTGTCCCTCTCCAGTGCTGTCCCCTGGCTGGAAGGCAGCAGGCTGCTACAACCGGCCACAACGCAGGCTTCCCAGTTTGCAGGAAACAGGTTTGTTTTTTGTTATCCTTTTGGCTTTACTCCCAATTGAACAGCAACCAACATTTTTTAAAACTTGGAGCGAGGCAAGGCCTCTTGTGTTTCCGCCCGGGAAATCCTTGGGGCTAATGGGGCGCACATGCCGGGTGCCACCGCAGCCCGCTGCCGGCCAGACCCTGGCAGCGTGTGCTGCCGCACAGCCGCAGGATGTCGTGGGGACCCCCTGGGCACTGGGAGTGTTTGTCTGGGCCACCTCTTGCTCCAGCCCTGTGGTTCAGAAATCCCAGATGACTGGCCAAAACATCATCATTTTTGCCCCGACAAAATTCCCATTAGGAAAAAGGGAGCTCAAGATGTTCAATAACTTGGCGGCACATCAGGTGCTCAGTAAAATGGATATTTGGCTAGGTTTGCTGCTAAACCCAAGGATGTTTCAGCAATTCCAGAGTGCTCCTTTGGGTGCACCTGTGGTCCCACCCACCAAGGACCCAGGCAGGGCTCCCATGGTATCCCACCTTGCAGGGGCAGAAAATTCATCTAAAGATGTTCCCAGTGTGGCTGTGCAAAAACAGGCATGAACCCAGTGCTGTCCCTGTCACACTTCTGTCAGCAGTTATTTCACACAGGGAAAAAGCAGGAGCGGAGGGAAATAACCATTCCAGCAAGAAATGTGTCTAATGCTTTTACTCCGTGAGTCACCGAGGCTGCCAGCTGGGTGTTTGCTGAAGGAAGGCAGCTACAAAATACAGAGCAGGACGAGGAAGGACAAAACTTACTTGGCTAAAAGCAAATCTGAACTTTTCATGTTGTAAATTTGGAGGAAGGAATGCAGTCCCCTCCTTCCTTCCCCACCACTCGCACACACAAAACAACCTGAAGCTCGTAGTTAAGAAAATAAACTGCAGAGAAAGCCCCCGAAGGGCCTTGGCAGCAAACTGTTCTCACTAAATTGGGAATCTGCACACTCATAGTCTGAAATAAATTAAGATGCTGGGGGGTGGGAGGAGGAAGAAAGGAAGGGAGGGGGAGAAGACAGGGGAAAATCAACAGCTCTGGGGTGAAATGCAGGTTGATGCTGCCTCATCATTTTTAAACCTAAAATAAAACAAGCAAATTTTCTTTAACTGCAGGTCAAAATAAAAGGGGAAAAAAAAATATCTTCCCTCATCTGTTCACGGTAATTACTAACAGAACGCAGCCCCTGCCAGCTGCAGAGTTCATGGATAAATGGAGGGACACATTATTCTCTCTCTCTGGGATCAAAAACCCAAACTTTGTATCTCAATTTGCCTGTGGTATGTCTTTCATATACTCTTGCAAAGTCATTTCACTCAGCTGTTCAGTCGGGACTTTTTCATCAGACAAAAATTGTGATGTTTGCAGGTTTTCAAGTTTATTTTAAGTTTGCTTCTGAATGAGAAACATGACTCCTGCAATTTCCCAAACTTTTATTATGTCATTATTGTGTATTTATTATTGGATCTACCCACTTTCCTTGTTAGCAGGCAGTCACAGCAGAGCGAGTTCATACTCTAACCTACATACATTGACTGCTGTGGATGCAACGGGATGTAGAAGTCCTCTGGAGGTACAACTGCAAACCACGTGAATATTTGAAAAGGACAACGTTAGCACATACTCACTAGAATATGTCAACTGTTTACTCTGTGATACCAATGCAAAGTAGTTATTGATTTTTCTCGATAAGTCTCTTGTGATGTCCTGTGGTATGGCAATCTCTGAGTCATGTGCTGTTGTAGAAGTGATGATGATAGACCTCGCTGAGCATAGTGTAGCTAGATGAAGAGGAAGGGGGTGATAGCCTATTCCTGATATTTGCCATCAGCTGATTTTTAAGGCAGCTTAGGGTCCTAGGCCAAGCACAGACAAAGGGAACAGCCTTGAGGTTTCTCTATGTTGTCATGAGAAGTGAACTTGTGACAAGAATAGTAATTGGGGGAAATAAAGTTAGCTTAAAAGCCCTTGCGATTAAACAAGCTGATTGCACCGAAGAATCCGCACCATCGTACTGCTGAACATCTCCAAAGATCAAACAGTCCTTCCATCACAGATAGTAACGAGCAATTAAGAGTCACAAACTGTGAGTATATACGTCTGTGTGTTTGTGTGCACTGTTTCAGGCAACACAATGGTGGGGTCAGTATTTGTGGTGTTTGTGGAGTTAAAGGATCAGCCCTGTTCTTTGCAGATTGTTTAACAAGACCTAGAAGGCATGTGATTTCATCATGATTTGGTGGACACAGGTAAAACTGATGATTTGCAGTATTTGCTGAACCTCTCTGGCGTGTGAGCATGGACACCATTACCTTTTCTGCTGTAGAAGTAGTAGAGGGCGATTAATGAGAATTATGAGAATTTTTGAGAAAGCTATACATCATTTTTCAGAGCACAAGAAGTGAGGAATAAACACAGGAACAGAAATCAGGAGATCTAACTATTATCTGTCTCATACTTGCTATGTGACCTTGGTCAGGGCCCCATGTATCCATTTCCTAGCCATAAACCAGAGTTACCTTCTTTCACTACCTTTCAGGGCACTGGAAGGTTTAATTCATGCCTCCTCGCAAAACGCTTTGAGATCCTGGGGCTGAAATGTAAAGTCTTCTTTTTATGATTCAGGGTTTTAGTCATTTTAATGTAGGGATTTTGTTTGTGACACATACTAAAGACATGGCACCGTAGCTGGGAAGTTAACCCGCTCTGCACGGCGCTCTGTCCCAGGAAGTCAGTCTGGTGGACTGCAGCATTTCACTGATGCATTTTAATGTATACATTTTATACCTTCACCACTCTAGAGTGGAAAACTGACATTATCTGGGCCGATCTCCTGCTTTCTCACTGGCTGATTACACAACAGAAGAGGCTAGGCCTGGGGCAGATCTATTTTCTACACCTATTATGCTGTTGCACAGTTGAAGTTCAGTTGTTAGCTGCTTTTAAAAACGACAAATGTGCTCTAATTTTAGAGCATCATAGCAATCATTGTTTTTATTTCAGTAGAGAGGAAAAGTGGAGGAAAAAACCAGCTTGGGACTTAATAAACACCTTAGCCTGCAGCCTTCGACTTTATTCATGAGGCTTTTTATCTTCTCTTCCACTCTCCATGCACTCACTGCATCTTCTTTACTGCACAGTCTTAAATTACCATTGCAAAGGTTATATGTTTATTTACAAAGAGCTGGCTATGAATGGTGATCCTAAAGGCGAGGAGGGTGTCTCATGGCAATAAACATCTCTTGCTCTCTTAAACACCAAGGCCAAATGAATAAGGTGATGTTTAGTGCCTCAGACATATTATGGTTTATGGCTTCATTAACTACCTGACCTGTATTGTGTGCAAATTTCATCAAAGTGAGATGCATATTTATTCCCTGGGGTGGGCTGGCTGATAATGTTCTTATTCTTAAAGGAACAGTGCAAGTAATTACTTATAATTAGTGTTGTGAAAGTAAGGGAATTTTGTGAGGCAAGGTAATTTCACATACCTGAAATTTCACTTAACAGGAAAAAAGGGAGTGCAATGAATATTTATACTTGGGTGAAATTGAAAATACGTGAATATGGCTTCTCTTCTCTCTTTGCAGCATATGGGATAGTTTTAACCATTCAAGGAATCTGGAAAAAAACACCCCTCTTAACCAAATTCTTGTCTGGTGCAACATAGTTCCCTTCACCAGAGCTGGATCAACTGAATGTGAAACATAAAGTGTTCAAATTTCTCGCCCCATCCCATGTTCTCTCCTTTGCTTTTTGCTCAATATAGCCTTAGTTAATCTTAGGATCTGTGTTTGATTTCCCAACGGCGTGCTGGGGATATTAGTATCATTGTGGGGTTTTTATTATAATTGTACATGCAGACCCACACTGAACTGGGATTACACTGTAAACTTGAATTTTAGTCCAGCTTTCCTGGAGCACAAAGCATGTCTTGGGCTGGTTTCATACAGAGATGCTGTGACGAGGGTTCCACTGTTGTAAGAGGGTTTATTACTCGTGAAATAACTGCAGCCAATGCAAAGGAATTTCTGTGGCTCATAAGTGAGTTCACTGCCTTCTCTGCACATGCCTTCCTATTTGAAAGATACCCCATGGCCACAGTAGTGTTTGTTGTAGGGTTCATAAAAACACAGCTCTATATTCATCTGTCTCTACCGTAATGGAGATGTTTCTTACAGCCATGAAGGATGCTTCCGCTGTTTGCAATGATCACGTTTGAATTTACTGGTGGGGCAAAGGTAGCTTGAATGTATGTGGCCCTTCCACTCCAGGGTCAGTCAAAACAGCATGTACTGTCTGTCCTGTAACATGATCACAGCTCTCCGGCCCTTACATTTCCATCAGGGCTGAGCCTACTACTCTAGTTGTTCCAAGTGCTTACATTTCTAATTCTACCAGACCAGGAAAAAAGATGCTGGTAACAACCATGTTCACATGCTTAAAGGATGAGTTAGTAGCTGAGTGTAGGAGATAGCACTAAGAAGTTCTGCAGAAAGGACTTTTTGAGAGTTGCATTTAAAGTTTAACCATAAGTATATGATGTATTTTGCCATGTGCACTAACTTAACCAGAGAATGTCATGTAGCTAATTCTGAGCAATTGGATGTCTGTGGTCTAACCACTGGCAATAGCTGCAATGCATGATGAATGGCCTATGGTCAAAGTACATATCCTGAACACGGAGAAGCAGTTTAAGCTGTTGTTGCTCCGTGGTAATGTTGTTCTGTGGCACAAGGAAGTTTTCTTATTCTGTGAATGTTTGCTTTCCAGCTACTGTAAAAAGAAAACTTTAGCAATTAACGGGGGG
>WAAD01037374.1:75906-106027 GCA_013389945.1 Fregata magnificens
GGGGAGAGTAGGTAGGCGAAGGAAGGGAAAAAGAAACTGATCTTTCTCAAGTATTGTGAAATCTCCCAGATGGCAAGTTGAGCTTCAGCCTAGGACTGGATGCCAATCCCTGCAATCCATGAGGCCCTCTCATCATAGAATCATAGAATCATTAAGGTTGGAAAAGACCTCTAAGATCAAGTCCAGCCGTCAACCCAACCCACCATGCTTCCTAAACCAGGCCCTGAAGTGCCATGTCTACACGTTTTTTGAACACCTCCAGGGATGGTGACTCCACCACCTCTCTGGGGAGCCTGTTGCAATGCTTNCCTCACCAGTGCCGAGTACAGGGGCACGATCACTTCCCTGCTCCTGCTGGTCACACTATTCCTAATACAAGCCAGGATGCCGTTGGCCTTCTTGGCCACCTGGGCACACTGCCGGCTCATGTTCAGCCGGCTGTCGACCAGCACCCCCAGGTCCTTTTCCGCCAGGCAGCCTCCCAGCACTTGGCCTTGTTAAATCTCATAAAATTGACCTCGGCCCATCAATCCAGCCTGTCTAGATGTCTCTGCAGAACCTTTCTACCTTCAAGCAGATCGACACTCCCGCCAATTTCGTGTCATCTGCAAACTTACTGAGGACGCACTCAATCCCCTCATCCAGATCATTGATAAAGATGTTAAACAAGACTGGCCCCAAAACTGAGCCCTGGGGAACACTGCTTGTGACTGGATCATAAAGCAGCTCAGCCACCTTTCAGATCGAGGGGACCCACCTCTCCTGCTACAGGGTCAGAACTAGCTTTTTAGCAAAGCCAGGAGAGAAATTCCTGTGGACATTCACTGCAAGTGAGCTGGGGCTCCAGTGACTGTGTTTCCTAGATGCTTGGGATACTTTGTATCTGACGTTCCTTGACAGTTTTCCAGGGGTCAAGCACGGGGTGTGCTCAGCCTCATGTTTCCCTATGGCCTCTTGGTAGTTTTTTCCCGGGAATAAGCTCTGGACCTCATGTAGGAGCTTTTTGACTTGGTCATTAGCTTTGAGCACCATTTGTTTACTACGGTTCTGGTAGCAATGGCCGGACTGTCTCTGTCCCTTGTAGAAGTCTAAATATGATTGCTAGGCAATGAGCATGTCATAGGGAAAAGCAAAATGAAAAAGGGAGGCCTGCACATGGAAATTTTCCTTGGATATCTTGGAACCAAAAGCAACTGCAATCAGCCTTGCCTCCGTACCTATCTGTCTTCAGCCACTACTGCTTCACAGCTCCTTCCTTTCTGGGCAAAGGACTTCAACAGATAAAGGTCTCCTTGACAGTAGCCCTGTCCTGGAAGACAAAAAACCTCCCCAAACCTGCTGATATAGGTGGAACCATCTTTTTCCCAACTTTATGATGTCCTTTTGGGAAACTTTTTGTATTTTTGCTGCTGTTACCTTAACTCTATCTGTGTTTAGATTTTTGTGCAATTGCCTCAAATTCATGCCATTGAATAAAAAAACCCCAAACAACTAACTAGGTCAGCTGCAGGATCTATAATAGTTATAGAAATAATTCAGAACTCTCCCTATCCTTTATAGTTGGAATTCATCTTTTTTCTGTTTTATTAAAAAATGAAAAGAAATACAACAACAAAGACAGAGCCATACAGAGGACAAAACGGCTCCTTGTTCAGATAGCAAGTGATAGCATTTTCTCACAGTTAACATATCCAAAATGGGGAAAAACTTGCTTTACTTTTTCTGTTGGAATCAGGATCAAAAACTATCTAAATTATGAGGCTAAGGGAAGATTTTTTTCAAGGACGCAGAACAGATTTTAAAAGTCAGTATGCTCTGTATTATTTTTGCTTCCCAGTACAGGTGAACAGGGGCACCAGTATGCTAGATGCTACATAGCCCCAAATACTTACACTTTTAGCTTTCACACATATATACAAGGCAAAGGCAAACAGAGGAAAAAAACAAAACAAAACAAAAAAAAAAGGAAGGACAAACAACCAAGGAAGAAAAGAGTGATATGCCTAAGTAAAAAGATAAAGTTTTACAAGGGCAAGGACAAAATTAGATAGACAGTGTAGAAAGCCAATGAAAGAAAAAAATATGTGACCATCAAAAATGTAATGTCAGCACTGACCTGGCCAAGTAAGTAGGGAACAACAGCTTCTGAGTGTTTGAGAAGTCCCAAACTTGTTAAGCTTCTTCCTTGAAAACTGCATTTTCTTACTTTCAAGTTATTCAACCTTTCACCTGTTAGGCTTCTGCCCTCAACCTTGACCTCTGCTATTTGTGTAGCGTGGTAGTGACTGAGGTTAGAAATCTGAAAAAGGGTAAGCAACCGTAGATGGGAGAAAACTCCAGAAGTCTGCAAAAATTTGGAAACTTGAAATACATGCAGCTTTTATTTTCCCATAAGTGTTTTTTAATCTGTAGGAAAAAAATGTTTGTAGTTCCTTAGCAGCTTTGTTCAATCTGATTTAATGCTTTGTCAGTTAATAAAAGTGGGCTAGGCATGAGATTTGGGCAAAATAAATAAATCAGACCTTGGGGACCGTGTTGCAAAAAGTAACTGAAAGAAAAAAGCAGGAACAAAGTTTGAAACCATGCTATGGTAAGAAATTACACTGATGGGAGGATTCTGATTTCCAAAGACTGACTTTTGATGTGGGGAGAGTCCACAGAACCTGGATCTCAGCTGGTTTAAATCATTACATGTAGAGGATCTGTTGCGCTCCATCCACTGACTTGGGGATAATTCTCAAAGTTCTGGTTTACACCACCTTTGTCTGATGGAGCAGATCTGTAGAATCAGACAGTGTTCACAAATGACATTTTCCCCATAATTTTGTGTCATGCTGCCTTGTGTCATGCTACAGGGAGTCACCTAGTACAAATGTAGCAGTTCTTCAAGGAGTTCCCTACAGGTTCATACATATACAGAGATGTGTGTGTACCAGCAAAAGTGCTTAGAAGTACTTCCGAACCTAAATAATGTAACTGCAGTGGAGGCAATCGGAGGTTTGTCAGCAAATCTTCTGTGTGCTAGTTCCCTGAGATGACAAACGGTGCAAAGAAAAGGGTTGATGAAACTGGTAAACTACTTCACCACTTTCTAAAAATTCTTCCATTGCCTGGACCAAAATCTGTTGTTTTGTTTGTAATGTAAGTTAAGTTAAGGAAAACTCATGTGAAAGAAAATACAGAGTTCGAGGAGAAATTAAACCATTTGGAAAGAAAATGCTACAAGTGATCTAATCCTCTTTTCCTTGGTGCATGTGTGGAATTGTGGTGTCTAAAAATATTGGCTATTTAATCTTTTCATCTTGATTTGAGATAGGAACATTTTTTTAAATGTCAGATTTACACATGGGATGGGAAAAACATTTCCTGTCTTGATCTAAATTGTGAGTTATGTGTACGGAAATGTTGTGGGTACTTTTGTGGATTCTCTGTCCATTATGGCTGTATGCATGACTTCTACATTACATCATGGGCTGGACCCAGCACAGGCTAAATCAGTCCCAGGAAAGCAAATTCTACTGGATCGTCTGAAGATTTTATAAAGTGATAAAATGCCCCTGGAGGGCTAATGAGACTTGGGAAAATTCGTTTCTACTAAGATTTCAAAGTCAGACTACCAGAAAATAATCTCCAGTACACTGAACTCCTAGATTTCCATTCTCTTTCTGATGCTTATGCATACAAATTATTTTTGACCATGCTGAGACCCCATTTTCCCCTAGTCTACTTACTGTATTCCCCTAAATGCTTGTTTTGTTTCTTTATTTATGATGAAGGGCAAAGATCTGTAGTACAAACCATTTGCTGATCTAGTACATGATGATGGGATCCTTATTAGATGGTTTACATAGAAGCATAGGCACCTATCTGGACAAAATAGGGTTGTCTCAGGGATAACCATCAGGGCTTGCATATCAAGAGAGACCAGTTGAAGGTAATTGTACTTTTGGAGGCACCCACAGTAAGTGTAATCTTTGTAGTAGAGGGAAGAAATACATTGCTGAATTTTGCACAAGTTGGAAGATGCAGAAAAGAGCTTTGCTACAACGACAGTAACTGAGCTTCTGGTTCATGCAGATGTACTCTTTTCCTGCAAAGCCACTACAGGATAAACTAAAAGAAATGGTATTGCTGAGGGAAAACACTGTGCATGACCAGCAGCTCAGGAGGACAGAACTGGGGCTTGCAGCCATCTCTCCGGTAACCATAAGATTGGATCAAAAGCTTTTGAATAAGGTCCTTCTTTCCTGTCAGAGTCTTAGACTTTGTCTTGACTAGGATTTGAAGGCATTGTTTGAACATGCTTACTCACACTTTTTGATTAAAAGCTTTGAGGTGAAGCCTTAGTTCCATTTAAAGTTAATGGCAAAATTCTCACTGACTTTTCTGGAACCAGGATGCAATGTCTTTGTGTGAACAAACCCATGTTTCTTACTTGTCTGCACTAGATAGACTTTTAAATCAAGACTGTGCTTTACAGAACACATCACCCAGCCACACTAATGTTTATTTTTAAATTTTAAGCTCCTTTCTTCGTTCAGTGCATGCAGGTCACATCCTTCCTCGAACTTCCTACCTTAATACACATGTACATCAATAAAAAACCCAAATCAATAAAATAGGCAAACCCTCTGCAACACGAGTAAGAAGTCTTGTTCTCCTATCTTAAAATGGATGTGACAGGTATATAATAACTGATGGCTTATTGTAATCAAGCCCCATATTACCATTGATACCCAGCAAGCCAGTAAATCCAGTTTAAGGAGTGGGTTAAAAGACGGATTCTACCCCGAAAGAATGGGAAACAGTAATGGCATCCACCTGAACAGAGAGATCAAAAACAAATACAGGATTTTACTTCAGAAAGTAAAGTAACATCCGAGATGGTGCCACGTCCATAACTCAGTCAGGAGGCAATCAAACGTGCCGTGGAGAATATTTGAAACTTGTTATTGACACACATACGCCCAGCAGAAATTCTCGGGAAAGAGATCTGGATAATGCTCTATGTGATATTTTAACATTTATAACCTATTAAAGCGATCACCTTGCACAATAAAATCCTTTAAAAAGAACAGCTGCAGACAAAATAATGGAATGTATTTAAGATAAAGAGAAATAGAGAACGAGGCTGAATGAAATCCCAAACTGCACTGGGAGCAGTGAGACCCCCCCCCGCCTTCCCTCTCTTTGGACAAGGACCTGGTTTTGAAGAAGGGAAACTAACAGTTTAAATCTTTCTGGTGCTAATAAAGGAAGACCCATGTTAGTTTATGTGTTGCTAGGATCAAATAATTGGGTGGGGGTGAGAAAAAGGCCAGCTTAGAAGGCAGCCACTGCCGAGGTGTGGTGGAAACACGTGTTTTGGTGCAGCCCACAACCACGTCTGCCCAAGCATCCGTGCTAGCCAGGGGTAAAAGTCATCCCCTGCAGTTATTGTTTAACAGTGTCCAGAGAGGGAATGCGAACCACACAGGGAAATCCCCACTTCAAATCAAAGCCTGGTGTGATGCCAAAAATGTCTTTGCGATTTTATAAAGGTGAAGGGAATCAAACAAAAACAAACAATGTCTAGGGAGTGTTATGCATCCCTCCTCCTGCGGTCTCCAGATGCTCGCTGGCCTGAGTCACACATGCCGAGGTGGATACGCTGGAAAGCCGAAGCAACGTCTCGGAGCTGGAAGGTGTCTGGGTTTGGTTTTTGTGATTCCTGCAGCTAATTTAGAATGAGACAGTCCCTCCTCGGTAGATGGTACGGCACAGTCCAGAACCGAAACATTTTTGTGCAGATGAACTCTGCAGGTCTGCAGTGGATCATCTGGAAGAAGGAGAGGTAAGATGTTACAGGCAAAAAATTGAACGCCACATGGGGCTGAGCGGAAGGAGAAGAAGCTGTCTGGCGAGCGCTGAGAAACACTGACAGCTCCCACCGCTGGACAAAGCTGCCCTGTCCGACAGGACCTGGTCTGTAGTTGTCTGGTGCAGCTTGTCCAAACTTTCCTTGGAAACCCCCTTTTCCTTCCTCCCACTCTTTCCTATTCAACAGGAGTGTTTTTTGAATCGAACGATGCTCACGTTAATGTCTCCCTTCAAACAAAGGGAGATCCCCCTTTGCTGCCATCGGGACCAGGCTCTGGCATTTCCCCGGGCTGTCTGGGGAGTGCCTCTCAGCTCCTCCATCCCTTCCCCCTTCACTTTTTGTTGCCATTCCCAGAAAGGAAAGTGAATTTTTGAGAGTGTCAGAATAGTGTAAATGCTGATATATAGGCCACAGTTGTTTGAGGGCCTTTTGAGAGGCAAACTCCTCCCCTCTCCTCTGTTCCCTTCAAGTTGGGAATGATTCATCAGCTGGCCTTTAGCAAGAAAAGAGTCCTGCCCTGGGTCTCGGGCCTTTGACCCGGGTGAAGAGAGGGGTCAGGCCATGAGCAACTGTGCAAGCGCCGCTCGGCAGCTACGGGTCTGGGAGACACAAGGGAGAGGGGATGGAAAGAATGGAGTGGGACGGTGGGAAAAAGTGGGAATTTATAAAAGTTAAGAGTATATTTCTAAGAGTCTCAGCGGATCAGCTGACAACTGGGGTCAGGGGTCGTATTTATGCTTGATTCCCTGGGCATGTTACAGTAACATCTGCTTGTTAAGGGTCTGTGGGGACCAAATGTTCCTGACCTTTGCCTACGGAAGGGGACAAACTGGGAGATTAGGGGTGTTCATATTAACGTTTGTGTTTGACTTGAAGGTTTCCCCTTATCTGAGCCTGGTTTGTCAGTTTTGCCGAAATTCTTTTATGCCCTACCCAAATAAACAGGTCAACCATGCCAACGGTTTGGCCAGGATCTGAGGTCACGAGGTGTTTGACGTCACTTGACTCCTAGAAAGGAGAATAGGAAGGGTGGAAACCCTGGCTCTGGGAGGTGAGGCTCAGTCCACCCCCTGCTCTGAGCACACCATCAGTTGTAAACATCTGGAGCAAACGCCTGGTCCCTGCCTGCATCTATATTTAGTAATGAAAGAGCTAATGCCAAGATGTAACCAGAAGCTTACAAAAAGGGTAGGACCCCACTCTAACTTCTACAGTAGATTTTGTGATGACTGGCTATAGCAGAAAACTCCATGTATGGAAATTCCTTATTATACACAGGAGGAGTTAATGTCCCCTTGCAGCCATATTTGAAATTAATTTTGAGAAGCAATAACTAGAAATGACATCACTTTATGAACTATAATCCCAGAACTGGAAAGATCTTCTTCCAACTATATGGAACCAGAGAAAGGTGTTTTAAAGACCTGTTACTTATAAAAGTCTCCTTTCTTTTTTCCTCCTAACTAGAAGGAGTTTCGTTCTTGGGTAACAGGATGCAGTGTTGCTGAAAGAAGGATGAATAAACAGTTGTGGATATTTTTCCCAGTACCAGAAGCTTTGAGGAGACAGACTTAGATTAAAGATTTTGTCCTCATGTTTATCCCGTTGAACAAGACACAAAAATTACGACCCCATTTCATGGGAGCAGAAAAACACCTGAGCATTAACATTAAGCACTGAGCATTTTCAATTCATTAAGGTTTCTTTTAGTACCTGGCTTTATCCTAGTCACTTATGACGTTCAATCCATGACTATAATTATCTATGAAGATACAGCAAGTGGCTACTCCTCTGGACCTGGGAAAATAGGACTGTTGATTTTTAGCTTGTTTATGGACACTGTTTGTGACATTTGTGGCATTTCACTTCTGTCCAAAGTTAGTCTCAGCTCATACCCCAGAGACCATGTAAAATTTTATTTCAGCTAAAAACAGCCTCAACACTGGAAACTTTTTGTTTGTGGGTGTGTATTTTAGCTATTTTTATCCAGCAGCAGCTACAAGTTATTTCATATCATACTATCACTTGTGTTGCCCTATCCTTGGGTCCAAAGTCAACAAGAGTTAAATTTGTATTGTGCAATCCAGTTTTAACTGTATAAAAGAAAAAAAAAAAAAAAGGGACTGGTTCAAAACAGAGAACCTGGCTAAGGTCCAGGAGCTGGAGGAGAACTGAAGCAAACTGGATCTAGGTGATCTGGGGTGGTTTAAAGTTGGGGTCTCGAAGTGAGTAGGCTGGTGAAGGAGAGGAATGTAGACCATTCAAATCCACCTTTGTGATTATAAATAATAAAAAATTTCATTCGGAAGTGCATTCTGCCAGACTTCACAATAAACCTCCTAGCAGGTCATTGAAATTCTCTTAATCAGGGTCAGAACCCACAAGCTGGGGTCTGCCCTGTGAGTTCAGTGGGAAAAATATTCTTCTTTCCAAATAGTCTTTTTTCCTCTTTCCTTTTCTCTTTCAGTTGGAAGGGACCCCCACATAAACATGCAGAGCAATTTTCCAGTACATTAACCCGGGAGGGGGGAATCCTTACTAGCAATGCAACGAGTAGCCTAAAAAAAAAAAAAATGGAGCAACCGGGTGAGCTGAAGATGGATGAGCCTGGGATATAAGACAGGGTAGTTTTTCCACTGTCCTGCCCTATACACCTAGGACAAAGACTTCATTGAGTGAGATGCTTGACATCAGCCTCATAAACTAGTAGTTGGGCACAAAAGGTCTGACACTTGAAAGTACCAGTCCCTGCCCTCTTTGCATTGCAGCTGCACAGAGGGGTTGGGTCTAACAGTTGTGTCCCTTTGTCGTCCTGTAGGACAAGAGGTGAAGATAAATAGTGTTGACTTTAATGCAGTCACACAATTTTGCGTTTTCCCAAAAGACAACATTTCCTCCCAGGCCTTACTTTATTACCTCGAGCAGCTAGAACCATCTTCCTTCTCTTGGGGGTGGGGACAGGCTAGAGGTAGTAGAGGGCAAAGGGAGGAGAGATGAAACCCGAGCCCTGGTACCTCTTCCCCAGCAACGAGGTGGGCTGTGATTTTCTCCTGCTTCGTTATGGTGGCTTTCTTTTCTTTCTCGTGGGAAAGCTGGAAATGGCCTCAAAAGCTTGGAAAGAAGCTGAAAAATGTAGAAATTTCTATGAATTAAAAATCCGACATCTCTTAAAAAAATTAAACGGTCCCACAAGACCTACACCAGGAAGAAGCGCTGAATTTTCTGTGGCAATTTCCTGGAGAAAAGCTCGCCAGAAAGTGTTTACAAGCAATTGCCCTGCAAAATGGTCACTCATTAGTTCCTTCAGTGTCTTGTAACCAGAACCATGAGTATTTCACCTGGAAAAGTAGATACAATCAAAATATATACTGGAGACAGAATTGAAATAATAACATCTTTACCAATGCAGACAGTGAAAGAAGGAAGTTTAGGAATGATCAGACTTCTGTTCACATCTGAACTTGGTGGGCTGTAGCCGAATTCAACTGTTTAGAAAATGTTCTGTCTGGTACTATGCTCACCAGCTGCAGAATGCCCTTTTGGATGTGTCCATGTCATTCTGTACAGTGACTCATTCAACAATGAGCAGAACATCCTGAGTCATTCGTATTTGTCCAGCTTGACCCTTCTCTTTCCTTCTCCATGGTGGACTTGTGGTAACGACACCACAGAGGATGAATGAGCTAATTAAAAATGTATTAAGGGGAATTCTAGACTTGTAAGAAAAATAAATGTTAGACCTGGGACATGAGGGCTGTGGAGAAACAAAATAATCTAGCCTATGATCTATGTTGCTTCAGCTAGATGGCTTTTGGTATTTAAGTTAGACTGTTTAAAGCTGAACTAGGTATCTCCCCAGTGCGCAAGAGTCAAAAGCACAGGAGCACCTGTAGCTGTACAGAGGTATGTTGGAGGAAAGCCTCACAGAAAAGGTCCTGCCTGACAATGATTACTTCCATTTTCCAAGTTAACGATATTGTTAGTTTTTCAGGCCTTGTAGTCTAGTCAAGTTTGTTTCTTGGCTTCTCGTTGACCTGTGATCTTGGACTGAGTTGAAAGGCTGCCTTGTATGCTTAAAGAGTGTAGTTTTTGTCTATTTGATAAGTTGTCGGCAAATCTAAGAAAATAAAGACAAGCAAGTTCTCTCAGGCTGTTTTGAGTCCTATCAGCCCTCAGGACTTGGCAACTAAACAGAAGACGAGAAATCATGTATTTGAAAAATAAATTCAGTTCTGTGAGATATCAGGGATAGGCAGGAAAAGAGGGTTTTTTTGCCTCAGCATTGTCCTCTGCAAATAGTATAACTGTCTACCCCATCACTATGTTCTGCATTTCAATAGAAAGAAAAAAATTGCCCAGTGGATTTGACAGCTGTCTGGCAGCAAAAAGAGTCCTGGGCAAAATTACTAACTCCAGGGAGTCAATGGCAAAGTCCAATCGAGTGCGATGGGGCAGAACCTGTCCCCTGGGAACAGTCCTGGCCAATTTGGCCGGGGACTAACTTCTTGCTTTCCCAAGTCACCCCAGCAAACACTACCCACTTCTTTCTGTGCCTGCATTTTTCAGTGATCCTCCTGAGCACTGAGTGACCCAATTTCTGGGGCACTGAGCATCATCTGAAGTCAAAGGCTACTGAGGGTGCTCTTTGCTCACTCACACTTCCAAAAATCAATTGAGATTTATTTCCAAGTCAGCAAAATCAACTCAGGCTACTAAAGTCTGATTTTCAAAGCTGTTTGAAGTCAGCTGAAATTAGGGGCTAAAGCAGCTTAGAAAACCAGCTGGCACCTATCTGCATCTTTATGTGAGTAAGTATCTTTAAAAATCTGACTCCATCTCCTTATACTTAGTATTCAATTTTTTTTTTCAGAGTGCCCATACTCCTATGACCTCACTGAAAGGAGAGGCTCTAAAATTATATGGCAGGTCTTATAATGTACACAGACACATTGCAGTGTATGTAAATGAACGTCTCAGGTCTGGAAAGAGGTGAAGTCTTTCACTGGGCTGAGGGCCAATAGGTGCTGGAATTAGAGCAGTGTAAAGATTACGTCTGTGAGGTGGGGGAGGCATTGAATTGCTTAGGGGCCGTAACGCACCTCTCTCCCTTCGGTGCATTGGGTGGTAGCGTAGGCAACCCTGCTTCACTGGGTGCACGGTTCCCCCACACAGACTGAAGCGGAGTCAGCCCCTCGGAAGGGGCCATCCTTTAGCATGACCGGATTATTTGATCTGCATGGTAGCATATACAGAAAGTTGGAGATATGATCTTACTTTCATCCTCACCTAACTTGTCTCTGCAGCCCCGGTGGGGATGTGCTGCCTAATGTGCAGAGAGATCCTTGGCTCTAAATCATAGCAAGGACAAGAAGGGTTTACTTTGCTCTGCCCCTCTTCTCTCCCTGCTCTCCAAATACTATTATTGTGGTTTTTCTCAACAGTTTAAGAAATGTTCAGTAGCAAAATTGAAGAACTTGGGCAGAGCCCTCCTTCAAGCAGAGTAAAATGGTCCCAAGCAGCCAAAACAAGTCTTCTCTCACAGAGGTGTCTTTGTGCAGTATGAAACTAGCAGAGCTGGGTCTGTGCCACATTTTCCTTGCCCTGTGAAGAGTGGAGGGCTGAGAGCATGGCTGAAAAAGACTCAGGACATTCTCACAGTCAGGGCTGGCAGGACTCGTCGGAAGGCTGTTCCAGCTGGCCGGGATCAGAGCATCCCCAGGGGTGTGACAGATTCCCCCAAGAATGAACAAGCAGACTGAAGAACATGAAGATGTGTCTCCTTTCTCCCACCCCCTGCTCTGATCCCAAACCCAGGTCAAACCCAGCTCATTTCAGCCCAAAAAATAGCCTTTTGATTCCCCTTCCAGAGCCAGTAGCTTTCTATAGTAGCTATTTAAAATGTTGCAAGTTTCTGCTATCAAGATTTTCCTTCTGTTTGCCTGGGGAAAATAATTGATACTAAGCTTAAATAGACATCCTCCTCCACGCAATTCTTTTCTCTAAACAAATTAGCATATGTTGGAAAACTGTCTTGGAAATGAGACAAACAATGACTCGATCTGAACTGTTTATGTTGGCTGAACATTATGACACTGGGAAAGTCCAATGCTGGTCAATATTCTTTTTCTTGGGAATTGACAGTAATAGCCTACTCAGAAGAAATGCAGCATCTTGCACATTACCAATACCAAGCCTGGAACTGCTGGCAAAGCCTTCTGTTATTTTAAGGATACTTTACTGTAATTTTTCATTTTGAGGAGTTGCTTGATTGCATTATTTCCAGTATACGTTTTATTCCAAAGAAGCAGCTAGGATTCTTACCAGTACACAGCTGTCTTGGCACTGTGAACTCTTTTCCTGAATTGTTGCCTTGTAAAAACTCTCATTGATTTTGAAGTTCTCTGACTTACATTTAAGTCTTAACTGTCTGAGGTCCAACATACCTAACCAATTTTCTTTTACTTCATATTATATGCTCAGCTATCAAACAGAATTGACTATACTGGTTGTAATACCATGACATATGGGGAGAACAGTCAAACGCTGTGTGTAGGATAGCTGAGAGTGTCCTGTCCTTCACTGCGGCCAGATACTCACCACATGTGAGAGTTTGCTCAGAGCTGACATCTGCAGCACACAGAACAGGAACAGAAAATATTTTGGAAAAAAAAAATGCGAATTACTTCTGATGAGTATTTTGAATGATGAAATGTTTTGACTACCTCATAAACTGACTGCAAAGGGAAAGACAAAAATAGCTAATGGAAATTTTGCAATTTCATTTTTTCATCCACCTTACCTATAAAAAGACACTTCTGAAGCCTTCATGTGGGATTTTTTAAATTTGCAGAGTTCAAGACATTTCAAAGAAAGGTGATAACATTTGTATCTCCATTTTACAGATGGTGAGGCAAAAATATTCCTCACATTCATCTTATACAATAGTCTCTGTAGTCTAATAAAATCTGACTCCAGTAAGACCACTGGCTGCTTACTCCAGCAAGACAAGCCATAGAAGCTGTTACGGTCTTCTGGTTTTTCGTTCATTCTCCACAGCAATGAAAGGGAGTTAGAATCATCTTCTGGAGTCAACTGAGCTGAGATGGTAATGTGTATTGACAATACATTTTTAAATATGCATCTAACTTTAAGCACAGTGGAGTGTTCCTGAAATCATTCAAGACTACTCTGTGCTTAAAGTTAGATGCATATTTAAATGTGTAGCTAAATCAAGATGTTATTAAGTTCTTGTGTCAAGATAAACAAAACTGTAAAAGAAGCATCTCCAACTTGGAATAAGAAGTATTTTTTTTTTATTTTAAGAAGAACTACACAGAGAAAAATGTTCTGTTAAAACTACCTTTCCTGTTGAAGCTAGAAAGAAAAATATCCTAATTTTATAGGCTTGTGAAAAAATAAAATATTTTTCATTTGAAACTTGATTTTTTTCTAAGTAGATAAAAAATAACGGCCATCTTTAAAGAAAACTTATCGGATCAAAAAGACTAAAAAAAAAAGAAGAAAGAATAAAATGTCTGGAGCCATATTGATCCTTAAGAAAAAGTTGGATTGGACCATAGCTCAATTTAAAAGCTGCCAACACCTGAAGAAAATACATTTTCATCCTGAAAGCTTGTGTGCTTTATTTCTAACCGATTTGTTAGTCCAATAAAAGGTTGCACTTTAACTATCTTGACTCACTTGAGAATAATTGACATTTCTTTCATTTTATGGCATCATTTAAGTTTTAGAATGCAGTATTTGCTTGCATATTCCTGCCTTTTGCTGCCGCTGATAGATGAGTTCCTACTCAGCAGGAACTCTCCAATTTCTCTTTTTGAGCTATATACTGTGCAGCTACTGTGAAATCTTCTATTAGGCTGAAACCCAGGCCGGTGCAACGGGCTGGAGGAAGTGCCTTGCCATGACTCCTGCCCTATAGAAAGGTGTTCAAGAGGGCTGAAACCTTGGGTTACAGGTCAAAGACAAGGTTGTGTTCCCCAGGGAATTAAAATAGGCCAAACTAGGAAGAAGGCACGGCAATGCAGGAAGAAATACATTGCTGCAACACCAAGGGGAAAAAAAAAAGTTTTATATATGTGTGTGTATTCTGACCCACTGATATCAATGGATTAACCCCTCTGGGACTTCAATATCCTCTGGATTAGCCTTGTGGAGCATCAGTGACTGCTATTGCTGTCAGTACTCCAGGGGAGTAGCTGTGAACAGGCTGTCTCGCAGCCCTGCGCATCCGCTGGCTAAGGGATATAAATTCCATCTTCTTCTTACAGAGTCTGGGGCTGGTTTTTATGTGAAAAAGTAGGGATTTTGCCCTTAGCGAATTCTTGCTTGCTGCACACAAAATGTCCTGTGTGAGGGAATTCACTCTATCAAAGGAGAGCCATTTTCATCCTGATTTGTGTCTGAAACATGAAAACAACATAACAGCTGCATGCTGCATTGAATAAAGAACATACACATGCATTTAAATCACTTATATCTTACTTTTTTATGATGCAATTGTGAATTATGTTCTTTTTGCATCTGTAATTAGAGGGCAGAACAGATGGTGAAGGCTTCGTTTAAAGTGATGTGTCCATTAAAATAACCTATGCTGCCAAATGATTGTTCACTATAACAGGGTATTCATCCACTATAGCAGGCTTTTTGCTCTATTGAAGTACATTGGGAAGGCCTCTGGACTTGACAAAATCCTTCTTAATTTTCGGGCTTTCCTACAAAAAGACTGACTGTACAGGGTTAGCACTAAACCCCCAAAGCATATGTTTTACTCTACTTTTATAATTTTAGGATGACCTTGTTTATAATGAAAGGATGACTGTAAATAAAAGATAAAGGAAAAGGAAAAAGGGAAAGAAAACCAGCATACATTAATTTAATTGAAAGGATAATTATTTTGTGGTTCTTAATTAATTTCCAGGGTCGTTCTACCTGATCTGGAGCAGAGAGTGACCTGGTCTCAGGGTAGGGCCTGTCCTGGTGCTCAGTGTAGCAGCGATTAAGGTCCATGGTTAAAGTGCTCTAGAAATGCTTACACTGATCAGAGCGGTCACACGGGATGGTTACATGAAAAGAAGTATTTCTGAGTCTGATGATGAGGGAAAACACTGAATCTGTCCCTTTCTCTTCCTATCGCTCTTCTTCGGAGATCACTCACTATCGAGACAATTGTCCCACATTGAGAGAGTGGGAAAATAAAGAATTTGCTTTCGCTCAGTTTTCTTCTTCATAGGGAAACAGGTAAAGAGGTGGGGCACTCACTGTTAAAAAACATCGTCTTAAGGAATAAAACCTTTGAGTATTGGGGTGAAGCCAACTTTGGCCAGTTGTGATTGCAGTGTACTGCCAAAGTCAGCTGGGAAGCCTATGAAAACCCGGTCATCAGTCTTAATCCAAGTTCTTAGTCCAGATGTATTTTAATAATATAATTTGGTTTTATGTGTGCATGTGTGTGTTCTCAACAGGGAGGTCAATGACTGAGTGGAAAATGAGAATTTTTTTTATAGCTATTCCTCCAATTCAGCACAACGCTATAACAAGATAATAACAATGGCAAAGTATCTGCAGTGCTGCTAATTTCAGCTCTGAGATGGAGAATGTTCATCAGGATTGTCCCACAGCCCATCTAATGGACGCTGGAATATGCCCATGGTGTATGCATGCAAGATAAAACTGAAAGTCCTTTTACTCAAGCCACCTTAATAATATTAAGTGATCTATGAACCAGATAGCTTAAGCTGGTTTAGGATAATTTATTGTGGAGATAACAAGTCAAAGTATTTGGTGCTTCAAGTGAATAAACAAATCTGCGAAATACGGAAGGCTATTTCCATTCAAAATGTGAAGACAGCTGAATTCTTTACATGCTGGCATGTGATTTTCATTTGTGGACACCAGTCAAGTGATTCACGTGTTAAAATGTCCCATGGCATTGTGAGACAGTGAGACTTTCTTGGGCAGATCAGTGAGAATTTATAAAATTGCCTGGCTCAGGTAATTCAGAAGGAGCACAGCGCTCTGCGACACATTAATTGCTGGTATGATACATAGGTCCCTAATGTAGTGAACAGCTGACAGATGAACAGATTACATCACAGGTTGAGAAGAAAATAAAATGTGGCAGCTAAACACAATCTTTTTAATTGACGTTTGCATTATGTTCTATATAAATATATTTTTGAGGGGAGGAGACTCTGTCAGCACTTGAGTAGTTTCACATGCTGCCTATTTGTGCTCTCTAGCCTGCAAACCAGCTCTTCATTGATAAGTAGATTTTCAGAGTGGATCTATTATTCTGTGCAGAATTTGGATATACTTTTTTTTCGCATACCTATGACTGTTGTGCTTCCATACCTGCCGTTGATCATCATTTCCCAATTATTGTAACACGAGAAGCACACATGGTTTCCAGACTGCACTTCTGATCTCCTCCAGTCCACAGCTGTTTGCTTAATGAATGCTTGTGGTTTGTTTCCCTTTCCCTGGAATTATAAAAAAAAGAGAGAGAGAAGGAAAAGGGGGAGGGAGGCCACAGAGCAGGAAAGAATTTACTAATTTAAATGTTGATTATGGCATAAGTGGACTCCAAGATAGTGCCCAGGTTACACTCCATTAAGGTCAAAAGAAGCTGTATGAGTCTGGTCACCCCAGAACTTGAAGTATGCATATAGGAGATGAGACCATCAGCACTCAAATAAGTCCACACAAGGAGGTGGTGAGTGACATGCTTTCAGCGAGGATGGTTTTCAGGTCTAGAAAAAACCTTTTTGGAATAAGCACATCCCAGAAAATGGCATTAAAGCAGGACAAAGACAACATCAGTGCAAAAATGCCAGCAGCCTGAGATGTTCTGCTGGGGCGGCAAGCAAACAATGGGCACAAACTGTCTAAGGCATTGTGTTAAGATAACAATAATCCTTAATGGCAATTGTAAAATAATGCATTATGTTTGGCAACAGAAAGAAAAACGCAAATTGATTCTTTTTGTTTACATTTAAGTGCTTATCAAAGTCTGTAGGTAGACCTACAGGTATGCTCATCTGTCAGACCAGAGGAATCTAGTTTATTCTCATAAATGTAAAAGAATATCTTTCTGTGGTGTTTTTGTGCATTTTTTTTGTGTTTTTTTAAATTTTTATCCCCCCCCTTCCTCCTCTCCCCCCTCCTTTTTATTCCGTGGATTGCTTTCCAGTCCAGACAGTGTTTTTAAGTCTGGTCTCTTCGTATTCCCCTGTTGATGCACCTCTGAGCCAAGCTGATGGACAAAACAAGTCTCTGAGCTGAAGCCTTTCAGAAATGATATACAGGAATTAGTGCTGATACGCACTGATGGGGAGATCTACTTTTGTTTCTTCAATGGCTGGGGAAACTGATCCAGGACAAACTTTGGAAATCGTTTACAGCCATTGGATGCAAAGTGATTTTTAGCTTTCTGTCACCTTTGACACATGAACGCTGGCATGATTTTTGTACTACTGTGGTCCTTGCCAGGGGCAGTTCATCAGATAGCAGGGATTAGGGACAAGTGAGCTGGTTCAGCTGGAATTCCTGCCCAGCTCCCCTTTTACCTCTGTGGCCTATTCTGTGATATGTACTAAATCTGAACCATATACATTACATTCTACTATCACCATCCTGTGTAACTCCTCTTTAATCTCTTGCTGCCATTGAATAGTGTGGAGCCAGTACTTCTAAATTTCATGATGCCATTGAATTCCATGGGGGAAATCTGGGCTGTACTGAAGTCAACCGCAAACCTCTCATGGGTGGTCAGGTTTTTACCCAGTGCCTCGACTTCCACTTTTCTCAAAAAGAGAAAGCCCAATTTCAAGCCAGCTAGAATTTTTGTTGAACAATTCTGGAGAGTCAAAATGCAGCTTTTAACAAAATCATCTAGTTTAGAGCAAAATGTCCATTTCAATGACATTTCATTTTTTAAAACAATGCAATGAAGTATTTCAGTAATGTTGAAATATCATGTGTCTATACTGAAGCATAGATTTATTTTTTTTCATTTCAAGTGACTTTTATGAAAGAAAAGTCAGTATTTATTGTGCAATTCTTCCAAGTTTAAAAGGTCACTGTGGGAATGAATACTCTGAAGTTACGCAGATGAAATGTTTTGTTTTGACTCATAATGAAAGTTTATTTTGAAATCTCAGTTCATGTTAAAACTGCTTTGAAATAGGAAAAGAAACATAAAATAGTAGTACTTCCTAAGTATGGGGAATCTTCCTGCTCAAATCCACAAACTTTTTACACTTTTATTGACAAAGTTAAATTATGTGTTCAAATGGGCTCCCCCGTTAACTTGGGAACTCCATAGGAAAATAGCGACTGCTGTGGAGAAGATTATTTCTTTACAGGTTTAACTTAGATCATAATGTTGGGGAATTATATCCAGTATTACAACTCCACATATTTTCTTATTTCTACCACTGAGCCATCACTGTTTCTGAATGCTGCCTTCCAAGGAGATGTGTCTAAAAGAAGTGATTCATGTACCTACGGACAGTGAGGAAGATAACTGATAAACATTGTTTCATAAGCTGCTATGCAGGTGCAAAATGGTCAATCTACTGACATAAAAAATCAGATAAAAGACACTCAAGCGAAGCATGTCCAGCAAAATACATAAATTTTAACTTCTGCAAAATCCTCCACTCATTTGCAGAATTGAGGAATACAAAGTATTGCTTGTAACAGGAAATAGCTATCTTTAATCAAAAGTTAATTGATCTGTATATCACATTTTTCTTAGATTCTTCTGTTCCTTCTCTAACTTCAGACAAGGTTGTATCAATTTTTCAATATGTCTTGCTGTTTCTTGGAACTAAATGTCTAGGCCAGATCCTCATCGGAGATTCATTGGTTTAAATTTGAAGTAACTCCATTAACTTCAAGAGGGAATTTAGCCTGTTGCATCTGGCTCACATCTTTCCCTTTCATTCAATTAGTGTTTGGCACAAACATACAGCTACTTAAAAGCTTTCGATCTGGTTGGGAAAAATCCTTATGGCAAAAGACAACAGAAAGAGCAATCCAGTGACCTGCAAGCTTAGGTGACTGAAGCCAGATGTGTTCAGCTGCTTAACAGTCTTAAAGCCACTTGTTAGGCAAGTCAGAGGCAGAACAGCATCTAACATTGCAGAAAACTTTTATGTCGCTTTGATGGCAACACTTCAATATGAATCTTAAACCTAAGCTTTTTCTAATGTCCTCAGGAGAAATGACCTGGGACAGTCAGTCAATTATGGTACAACATTTGTTATATGTGTTAGAAAGTTGACGCAGAAGAAAAGGTTCTTATAAATGTTACTGTTACAAATTGCAGGATTTTAGGCAAGAGCTGATTTGGCTTTGGGATAAAAAGTTAAATGAACAGTAAAAGTTTTCAGTGGGACAAACTAAGGGAAAGTTCAACATTCTGGTCACTGTCACAGCAAGGGGTTAATAGGATGTTGATGGGAAATGGAGTGAGAATTGGACTAGGACCAAAATGGAAAAAACAAAATTGTGGTAATTCCTGCAATTCCAGATGGACATTCTTAGATAATAAACAGAACAGGGCAGGTACTGTCGAGCACATCCAACACATGTTTGCCAATGTGCCATAACCCTGGCCTAGAAAGACCATTTTTATGAGTTAGAGGTTAGCTTGGGTTTCAAGACTGTTATGCAGTCCTTGGTTTTTCTACTGAGATTACCAGAAAATCAGCATTTTTAGAAGCAGTTTCTCACTGTGTGTATGCCTTCAAAATTAGAGATGTTGTTTTGCCTAAGCTTACTGTTGATACAGCCTGGATTCAGATCAGTGACCAAGTGTTAAGAGCTTTATACTCTGTATGTAGTTGTGCAAGTCATCCAGCCCTGATCAGAACATGCTGCAGTCTAAGGAGAAATGGTGACTTTATCGTTAATGCTGGTTGGGGTGAAGAAGAATGATGCAATCTGTAACAGGCCCTCTTTTCACAACACACATGCCAAACAAAAACAAAAATACAAAACTCGGCACATTATAAATGACATAGGAAATGAAAACTCCCAACCACTGTTCAAGGGAAATAGAGAAAAGAGAGAGATAAGCAATCATTATAGTGCAGTCTTTTTCTGCTCAATAATATTCAGTTCAGGCAAAACTGGAAGGGTTCACATCCTCAGACAAGGAAAAATGTTTTTCATTCCCTTTAAATTCAATCTTTCATCCTTTTCTTCTTATTTGTTTGACTACTGAGACATTATGTCCATTCAGGTGCTAAGCTCCCATTGGGCTTGAAGTGGAATTAGCTTGGGATGTAGGAAGCTGGAAACTGTGAGCAACACAAACCTTTGCATCAACCCCTATGAAACTAAATTAAGTAGTTAGCTCATCTCTTCTCACAGTGTCTTACTCTGTAATAGAACAAAGGGCCAAATTTAACCCTGATGTAAGAGGTCAAAACAGTTAAGAATTAAACCAATAGGAAAATTTCTCTTTATTTGACTAACAAGAGAAAGCCTCCTGTATAAACAGGCATCCTCCTCCTTCCTAATCTCTTAAACATCCAGCTAGGATTAAGGTCCTATTGCACTAACTGCTATATAAACTCTGAAGACAGAGCAGTTCTTCTGCAAAGGCTCTTTATTTTAAACAGACAGAAGGAAAAGGATAGAGAGAAAGGAGTACCGTACTTGAAAAAGAATTAAATTTGTGAGAAATCTGCTCAGATCCCAACATCAGAGAGACAAATATAAGAGCATTTCCAGACAAAGTATAGCACTCGCATCCAATACCACTAACCTTAACTGCTGTTTATGTTATAGAGAGAAATAAATGAATGTAAGAACCACCTTTGCTTCACAGCTCTACTTTTTGTTACAGGTCAAACTTTATCGATACAGACGTCTGCTAATCCTTGTCTGGCAAGATGTGGATGCAATTGTTTTATTAGGGGATTTTTTCAC
Organism: Fregata magnificens; assembly: GCA_013389945.1. Lineage (NCBI taxonomy): Eukaryota > Metazoa > Chordata > Aves > Suliformes > Fregatidae > Fregata > Fregata magnificens. The sequence continues at coordinate 96,731 of WAAD01037374.1, forward strand.
AGCATTAATCTGATCGCCAAATTTGAGAGTGGGAAAGACTTTTGGAGGTTTATCATTCTCTTGCCTTTTGACGTATGGATAGTATATTAGGGTCCCTTGTTATCAATTCCTTGTGGCTTCAGGATAGCAGCCAACACAGACCTCAGAGCTTCCTATCTTTTATCTTGTGTCTGCGGTGACTTTTCTCCCGCAGCAAGGCATTAGATCAACTCCATCGTCAGCTTAGGGGAAATCCATCAGTTAGCATCAGCGGAGGAATGAAGAAGAATGACCTGGCAAGAAGCAAAGTAACCTCGAACTTGAGCCAAGAGCTTGTCAGAGAGCATAACTGCATCACCCAGTTTTCTCTGGGTGATGAGAGGAAAAACATGAAGGGTGACTGCTACAGTGAGCAGGATCCACACCCTCTCTGCAAGCAAACACCAGCTTCAATAAGTGCCTTTTTAATGTGCATTGAGTCTTTGTGTAGGAAAAGGATGTGCAGTTGGCAAGTACAGAGCTGTAAGGGGATAGTTTGAACATGCTGATAAAACGTCTAGCTTTACTCCAGAGTTGACTTTATCATTTACCCAGGGATATTGTTAGTAGAAGATGATAGCCACGCTCCGACAAGAGACAGACAGTGAAATGTATATGAACAAAACAGCCATTGTGGTGAATTCTATCCTGTTTGTGTGGTGACTTCTCTATCCATAATCACACAACTTTACAGGCAGAGATAAAACACAAAGAAGGCAGGGAGAGCGGTGGGGGTAAAGAAAGGGAAAAGAGAGCACACCGAGATCAGGGGGCTCTGGTAAGAAAGATGGACATTATCCCTCTTAAAGCCTCAACACTAAGAAAGAAAAGGAAGAGAAAAGAGAAAGAAATCTCCTGTGCCTGTGTCCTTAGGCAGAGGGATGGCGGCTGGAGCAATGGGGTGAGGTGTGCACTTTGGAAAATGAGGTTAGCCAGTTCACTTCTGCCAGATGGTCTGCAGGAGCAGCCAGAGCATGGTGGCAACAAAAAGTCAATGCCACAAATGGAAAGAATGGCTATCCTGCCCTCAGAAGAAGCTGTGGGGATTACTGAAATTAGAGCTGGGCTCACGCTGCAAACATTTTCCCCTGAGCATTCACATGCAGTGAAAAGAAAACAAATTTGCACCCATGTGTAACATGCCTCCTTTGTATTTGCCTTCCATGGGTCTCTCCACCCACTGAGTTTTATTTGTCTAATGAAGACTTGAGGGCTGTGTATTTTAAGCTCCTATGCCTGACAATTCCTGGCTGAAGTGGTACGCTTCATTGTATTTATTATTTCTCTTGATTTAAATCAATATAAAAAGTCCTTTTCAAGAAGTCTCAGTAGGGTTTCAATTGCAAATGATGGACATGCCGTGATTGAAAATAATCCTAAGGAAATAATGCTGGCTGAACTGGTACTGCCTTCAGCAGACCGAGGCCACCAAGACTGCGGTGAGCCAGAGGAGGATCTTACCACCACCTTTGCCATAGGACCTAACTTGCACAGCCAGCACACCAGTGGCTAATATAGCCTAGGGAGGAGGTTTCCCCTACACCCTGCCAGAGAGGCAGTGAGGAAAATTAGTCAATAATCTGACTGCGGGATTTTCCTGTAGGACCAAGGTTTACATGCAAACAGCCAAGGCATGACAGAAGTCCCTTGAAGCGACTTAGCCTTGGTTCCGTATGTACGTACCCCTGAATGAATGCGGACAAAATGTGCTGTACTTTCCAAGGCACAGCTCATGGAGGCAGCTTCCTCTGTGCAATATGTTCTGCCTTGAACTTTGCCTCTCTGCTTGGGAGTTCATAGCCTGAAGGCTCTGACTCACAAACTCCCGTGGCCTCGGCTGCCGGAGGTTACCGTCTGTCTGCCAGAGGTTACCACAGGGGTGGCAGAAGGTACCTCCTCAGCCACTTTGCAGTCAGAAATATTAGTTCAAACTACTGGAGGGAGGAAGGGGAATGATGGAGTTCACCGTTGCTAAATCCACCAGAGCCCTATGACTCAGAGCTCTAAAAGTGAACAGGTCCCTGCAATTACTTTGAGTATATGCGGAAAGCAAAAAATCTCTTAAACTCTCTAGGTAGAGAAAATAACAGCAGTGATGTTTTTCTTCTTTTTCTAAGTAGGTGCCATTAGAACCAGAAGGATAAAGGGTTAATCTCTTCCAGAATTCAGTATTGGTGATCATCTCCTGCTCCATCCTAAAAGTGTGCTAAAGCCTGCCAGCATCTTCTGGTGTTCCCCTGGTTTTGGTGTCACTCAGCCTTGCTGAAAGCAAAGGGTGTACTTCCACAGGCTTAGCCAGTCTGGAAGGAAAACCAATTTCTCCTACATTAGGTGAAGAATCACCATGCAATTAAGACTGATTATGAATCTTTATCTGTATATTATTAAAGACACTCAGAGTATTTTTAGTTAGATATTATAATGTGTTTGGAAGATATTTTTATTATGAGCTTGTACCAGGCCTTTAGACATATTTTAAATGAATGAGTTGCTCGACTGTAATCAAGAGTTGGGTTCAGTTTTCAGGGCCATCCGTGCGAAGTTGGTTGGTCGCACACTTTGAACATCTATCCGTCTGGAAGAGTCACAGCTCATTCCACAGAGACCATCAAAGAGCCAAGAGATAGTACCACATTTGTTTTCAACAGATAAAGGCCAAACTGGAATCATAAATTCAAGAGTAATAGTTTGTTACCAGTTGTTTGATAGATTTACCACTCTGTGCCCCTGCCTGCCGAGCTTTGAGTTCATACCTTATTTTCATTATAAGTTTTTGTGGTTCTGTTATTCCTGCTTAGACCTGTTAATATGAAAATGTCTGAACATTGAGGTGTGTGTGGAATCATGTCTCCAGGGAACAGCATAACCTCGTTGCTGAATCTTTTAAAGCCGGACTGCCCAAACTGTGCTACTGGGAAAAAAATACTACATTAGCAGGGAAATGGACTACTTCAAGTGACCTAATAGGTGTTCTCCAATGCTAACTCCTATAGTTCCACAATAGGAAAATATTTATTTAATGAGCCAAAAGAAAGCAGAAACGTCTTGGGGAAGAGATGAATTTCATGATGATTCACTCTTTTTTTTTAAATCACAAAAAAGACTGTTTCTAACCTACATCTTGCAGGCAAACCCAGAAGCTATCATTTGTCAGCAAATAATAATGCATGGGGTGCATCCTTTTTCTTTATGAAAACAGCATAAATCTGAAATTCTTCCCCGCTGGAAAGAAATTTAATATTTAAAGGTAATTTGACCTGTACATGTGTGTGCCATGAATCTTTTATGTGACCTACAGCAAATGTATTTATATAGTATTATTCTGAGGATAGTTATCTCTTATTCATTTTCTGGGATATTATTTTTCTTTCTTTGACTAATGTACATTTGGCCTTCTCATTTCCCCACTCAGCCAGAACTGTGTTAACCTTCCTATTTGTGCCTTTTTTCCTGGTTTTCGAGGTCTGGTAACTAACACTGGAACGTATATGGCTAATATTATGATGGAACGGCTCTTTTTGCTAACATAAAAGATATGCCTTTTTTTCCCAACCCCTTATTTCTACTGTTGTTGCTGTTATTATTACATAAATGAGTCAATAGTGATGTGTCCGGTGAAGGGGAAAACAATGACAGAGTGGAAAAGAACTGTTTTTATTGTTTCACTTTAATTTCTCTTCCTTTGTAGAAAGAATCTGTGGGACGTTCAGATGGTTTTGGGTAACCTGTTATCTCTGACCAGATCTCCCTTGTAGAGGACAGACACCTTAGAGTGAAATTCTGCACAGGGGTCAGTGCAACAGATATACATCCCCCTTACGTCCCACTTAGTAGTATTTTGAAGTAGGTCTGCATGAATTCAGAGGCCTTGTCATGTCTCTTGACAACAGTGAATTTCATATGCTGAAATCCTGATGTGTAGGTCTGTTACAAGGGCTTTGATTGACAAAATGGCTTTGCTTGGGATGTCTGATGAGGCTACTGCCTCCAGCCCTGCCTCTGCTGCAAAGATATCTATACTGCTTGTCAGTCAGCCCCTGACACACCATCATTTACAGCATAGCATTATATGGTAAATCATCACCAATTTCAGCTGGTTTTCAAACAGTGTATGGTAAACTGCAGTGGTTCAGAAGCTGATTGACTCCATAGCTCACATAGGTGTGGAAGGAGGAGTGGGGTGGGCATCTGGGACAGTAAACTCATCAGATATCCCGAATGATGCTGTCCCTCCTCATCAGTCAAAACCTTCCTTTGCATCTTTGAGTTCAATGGATCTGACCTCTAATTGCTTTTAATCATGTGTGTTGATTTTCTGCTTCTGTTACACTGGACCAAAACCTAAGTCAGTCATTTTATCTCCCAATTGCTCCCAACTGCTGGATGTGCAGGCCACTTAGTGTCTTCACTGTGACAGCATACGGCTGCATTTACTGTGTCCTTGCAATAGGTCTGCTGCCTCCAGGAAGTTCTGGTTTAACTGCACACAGTGGTATCTATAGGCTTAACATCTCTCAGTGCTGGAGCTATTGCTTATACCTGCTTTGCACAAATGCAAGATCCAGGAGCGGGCATGTCCCATGGAAGAGAGCACTCGGGAACGTACCGCTGCCCCTAAAAGCAGTGTGCATTATGTTCTCTCTTCTGGTCACCTTTTCCAGGTGCCCTGGTTTCATTAGGGCCAAAGGTGTCCCCTGGTCAAGGGAGACATACAGAAGTGACTCCTGCTAGCTCATCTGGTCCTCTGTGTGTTGTTGAAATGTCCTAAGAAAAAATGCCAGCAAGGAAGAGGCCACAGGCTGGATGCACAGTCCTGGAGAAGGGCAGGGAGGAGCTACAGATGGACCTTTTCTTGCTGGTAGTCATACAGTAACAGTTGTGGTTCAGTTTCTGTGTTTCAGGATATGTTAAAATTTGAGCTTGGGAAAGAGGAATTTTTCCATAGGTTATTATTACATTTTTCTGATGTCATGAAAATATAAACAGTTCTTATTAAATCCTGTTATTTAATACAAAACACAAGGTTTGGGACTAAACTCTTTGGCAGGATTCTTCAAATATAACACTGGCAGAAGCACAGAGAAGAAATTCCTATCTATGAGTTGTCCGTATTACTTGACACATTTTTGTTGGGAAAGCCAGCTTGGTTCAGACATAGTGTAATCATACCAGACCGTTTGCCCTTTCCCGAGTCTCCTGTTGACCTTCATACTCCAGTGAATCTTAATTTTTAAGCCTAGGGAAAGATAGCCTGTTGCTTCAGGATGTTGCTTCAGGCCCCTAGTGGCTTTAAATGTATTGTTTAAAGTCTCTTAACACTAAATCAAATTGTGCCTCTTATACAATTGAAACTGAGGTACTTAGTAGGCTGAGAAGAAAAGAAAGCAGGAAATGGTAAACAAACATAAAAATATCTGAAAAAAAAGGCTGAAGTGCAAAATACAGAAGTGCATATCTATGAATAGACACTTGTGCATAGATGTATGTCCGTGTGCGCATGCCCCCCCCACACACACACACAGAGTAACATTACCCAAGGTCTGATAGTAAGTGAAAAGCAAAGGGACTCCTCAAAATACAAATATTCTTTTTTTTTTAATGTCCTGAAAATTTGCAGCCAGGATTTATGACTGTAACATTATTTGTCTGAATGATGTATGTTGGATTTATATCTGGCTACGTGTAAGTAACTATGTGTGTATGTGTATGTACATAGTTTTGTTTCATCCATGCGTTTATTTTTCTTGTTTCCACACGTGAAGATCTGAGTATGAGTGTAAAAAGATGTAGTTGTGATAAGTTGGTAGACATTCAAATTGTGAAGCTTATCTGAGGCTTGTCTGGGTGAATGTACTGTAGATGCCAAAATATTTTCAAAACCTCACAGGAACTGGACATCTCTCACAATATTTCAAATGGAATCATTTGCTTGGAATGAAAAATTTGAGATGCCCAAGAAAATATAAAGATGGGGAATAAAAAAAGGCTACTTACACTTCCAAAAGATTTTGGCCTGATTTCAGACCAACTGGTCACATAAGATGTTAGCTGAAGTAGTAGGGTCTTCACTGTCAAGCTGACGATGCTGTATGGAAGTGTTTTGTACTGAAGGTCCCTGGGAATTTCAGTCTGTGGCATTGTAATTTGGCATCCTGTGCCGGTCAGAAAAAAAGACGACTTTGCTCTCATCTCTACCTATGGATGCACAGCAAATTCTTAAATTTGTCTACATGGCATGAGAAAAAGAAAAAGAGGGTTCCGACCATAGGAGAAACTTAAGAGTAACCTTGGCCTTTTGCGTGGTAGAGATTATATTGCAGAATATAAATTGTCCACAAGCCCTAGATAAGAAACAACCTAGATCTGTGCTGGCCCAGATAGATATTAGTCCTCCAGGTAAGCCATACTGTAAACACACTTAGAAGTAACATAATGAAAAAAAGTTGTTTGCCCTATTTCTTTAGAGCACTTCATCCAAAGAGGACAGCAGGACTGGCTCGCAGCCTGACGACCCAGGACTTCTTCTGGGTTCTTTTAATACTTCCATGGTGTTGTGTTTCTCCTGTGGTCTTTCAGCTCAATGTGTTTCTTAGCCACTTTCCACTTCCTCAAGAAGGAAATTCTCAGCCTGAAGGACTGATGCAAGGACTCCAATTTCCTCAAGGTACGGAGCATAAGACAGCTCCCAGAACTAAATTTTCCCACGTGTGCAAAGTATGAAACTTCCAATTTATGGAGGAGGGTTTACCAAAAGTGGGATTTTTGCAGTTAACAGTAGTCTGGTAATCAGTCCTTTGTGGATTTTGTTGCATAGGGACGGACATCCCTATTTTGTCTCCACTGTAGGATACAAAATGTCTCAGAAATTTGTCGAATCAGGAGCTAAACTGGGTCCAGCTCTCTCCAGTCTTGTGCTGCTTTAAGAATCTTGGGAAGAGCAGATGTTGTGGGTCGTTCATTGCACCGATCAAGAGCATCTGGTGATGTTTCTGCTTCCCAGAATGTCATGATTTTGAGAGATATCATGACAAGGAATATAAATATGTCAGAAGCAATCTTTGACATACAGACGTGAAGAAATCAGCATTGTTTCAATGCTTGTAGATCACTTAGGAGTAGCCAGTAAATTGCTCAAAGCACTTCATTCTGACTTCAGAAGGATTCCTGAGTCTCCAGATGAGTCTCTAGAAAACATGGTTTCAAGAGATACGTGTTAATATTCCTTTTGTTAGCTGAAACTGAGAACCAGAGAGAGCACAAGAGTGCGTAGCAGAGCCAAAACCTCCCTTGCTCGGATGATCCACAACAAATTGTCTCCTCTGTGGATCTCCATTTGTGGAACCTTAGATCTGTTTATACTCTGTGCTCACTCAGGTCCCCAAAATCACATGCGCTTTCCTCTGAGGACAGCTGAATGACATGCAGGTAATACAAGCCTTTCAAAAGGCCCGACACAGCAGCTTATTCTTTCATCCACTACCCCACAACAAAATATTCCAATGGATTTTTCCAGAACCTGTCAGGTGGGAAAAAAGGAAGGATGGGCAAACATACCAGGATTTTTTTTTTTGGTTCTGTTTTACTATTCTCTTCTTTTTATTTCTTATTTTTCAGTCAACCTGACTTTGAAACAGAGTAAGCAGACTTGATCTCACCATGCCTTGGCTGTCCTGGGGATTGAAATTGCACTGAGCCCAGAATAGATGTGCATGGAAATTGCACATTTTAAACTGATGGCTGCACAAGATCAGAAGCCGTGGCAATGCTGACACTTTTGGCCTGGAACTTGGTAAGGCAGTGAAAAAATGTGGAGCTGCTGTTGCAAATGGCTCGTTTTCTGACTTGGAGGGGAAAGACTTGTAGTTTCAGATGTACCACTTCTGCAGATCAGGGATGAGGAGGAGACTTTGGTATCAGTCCACTAGCATATCTCTCGCAAGCTGAGAGAAGTTAATATAAAGCATTGTAATCTCTTTCACAGCCTCCAGGACTCATAAGAAACCATAAGAAGAAGTTTCTCAAGCTTAAAGTGTTCTATAGGATACTAAATCTTAAGTCTCCTGGAGGCCACTGGGGAAATGAAAAGGTGTAGTTGTCACATTTTATCAAAGTATAACATCTATATAATAAGCCAGTTAGCTCCCTTTCTTCAGACCCAGCCCAGCTTGATGTAGTAGGGCCATGTTCATTGTTTTTCAGTTTTATTGATGTGGTTTGTTGTGAAAGCAAAACAAAGCTAACCTTGGGCCAGATCCTCAGATGTTTTAAATTGGTGTTGCTCCACTCTGGCTGATGGGACTGATTTATTTCAGCTGAGAATCTGGCTCCTGACTCTATTCTCATTCTCTTCCATCTCTCTAGCCCTTTAGTTTTGATTTCTGGACTTTTATTTTTGTTTCATTGTAAAAAAAAAAAAAGAGGCCAAAAAATGTTATGCCTTTATCCTCAACTCTGAGCAAGTGTGCCTCCGTTATAAGCTGGACAAGCAAATGGGTGATTGAAGGAGGTTTGTTTGCTTTGCAAGTCAGACCTTGGCTTCTACAGAGATGAAAGAGATTCTAAGATGGGACCTCTGAGGAAGGATTAAAACCAAGAAAGGATATACTCGCATCAAATTAAGGTAAATCAGGTTTAACAAGAGATCAGCAGAAGAAATGAACAAGCAGAGTAAGTATGGAGAGGAGACAGCAGTTTGTAATGATTTTCAGGTCATTTTTGGTAGAGCTATGGAGAGAATGAGTGGGGAGGAGATGGGGAAGAGCTATAGCAAGAGTGAAACCTAAGGAAGAAAGAGAAGGGAAAAATGTCATGACAGAGTGGGAAATAAAGCGCTAAAGAGGAGATGGACACTTGCACAATAACTTGCTCATTAGCCCTTGGTTTATATTCCCTGCCTCAGAATTGTCGCTTCTAATTATCTATTCACCTTTGGTTATTAACTGCAATCACAGAAAACTAATGATCACCAACCTTGCTTCAAAATATTCACTGGATGGTGCCTGACATCATAACAGTTTTCTTAATATGACCATATCAATGGGAATAACTAAGAATTTAAATAAAAGAAAAATAGTCATGAGTCTATGAGTCAAATGCCTTTTAACAATTAAAGTTTCTATAGTAAGAAGAAGGTTAACTGCTGGATCCCTTGACACTCACACATGCCTGATATGTTTAGTATCTTAGACACAATTTTCCTTTCCCCTCTCTCTCTTTCTTTTTTTTATCCTGTGGAAGCTAAAACTTTATTATAAAATTGAAGATAAGTATATCAGTTTG
>WAAD01037374.1:114577-140952 GCA_013389945.1 Fregata magnificens
TAAGTCTATTTACTAGAAGTGGACTGTTTGCCAGTTAGCCCTCTGGTCCCTTAGCCTAAACTTGCTGGAGGAGTGGTGTGCAAAAGAAAATACCCACTTTGTTTTTATCTGCCATGCTGTAAACCACCTACTTGTGTTCTTTTGTGTCTTTTGTGACGCCTGTTAATAGCTGTTACTGCTAATTGTTGTGCTTAGCTTGCTGTGTTCATCTATGGGCAGAAACCAGGGAGATCAAAGAGCAGTATACTCCATAAAGTTTTGCAGTATTCATTCTGCAGCTCTAATTCACCTGTGCATGGCCGAGGTACTACACTGAGGGATGGCACAGAACGTCAGAAAAGAGATGGAGAGAGAAAAATGGGTTTTATTTCACTCAAACTTTAGGACTCCTTCAGCTGTAGGTTCAAAATGAAGTGTTTTGCACTGCTTTGATGCAGGACAGTGCCTTTGGAGGCTACCCCAAGGCCTCTCTGTTATCTGAAGCAGCCTATGAGGGATGATAAGTTTTTTCTTTTCATAAAAAAAGTTGCACAGAAACATAGGACTTGACAAAACCTCATGAGTCATGAACTTTCAGTCCTTCAGTAGATGTTTAAAACCCACAAAATGTGTGGTTCGTTCCCTCAAGAGTGTAACAAAACTAAGATCTTTATTGTAAGTGATGTAAAAATCCTAAAAATGTGCATTGTTCCACCAAATAAGAGTTGAAGGATGAAGAGCCTTCTCAGCATGAAACGCATCTGAAATTAGTAGTGCCTTGGAGGTGAAAATGCTCACCTAGTCCTATGAAAGAGTCCCAATCTGATGTTACGTTGGAAACCCCCGTCCACCTCCCCTTGACTTAGAAGTGGGGGTCCTGACTGGCATTATTATGAAAATTTCAAAGGATTGTAGACATTCTCAAACACAAAAAGGCCTCCCTGAGGCCTTTCTTCAGTCTTAATTTTGGATTCTGACATGAGACACACCAGTATTATTAAGCTGCATTGTCCATGTGCAGTCTTTTGAGGAAGCATTGATTGCAAAGGCAGCGTTTTGCAACTGGAGATGGCCTTGGCACCATCAATGATTTGGGTAGGTTCTAACTTGGAATCTACCCCCTGTGGAACAGAGAATATAGTTTTTGATATTTTAGTCCTTAAATGATTTTAGGTTGATAATATCAGTCATGCCACCAGCTTTGGCACAGCTATGGACTCCAATAGGGTTTAAATGACACAACTTTTTTGCTTAGTCTTCAGCAGTCTCATTAATTCTTGTAAGAAAGACTTCATTCTATGTTGTTGGGCAAAATACATTGAGAATTCAAATTTGGTGTCTCCCAGGGGTCTGTCTTGCTTTATAGCATTCACCAGATCCCTGGCACATTATTATGGGTTGCCTGCTTGTGTAAACTATAGGTTTTTGTCTCTGCTCCAATGGATTTTTGATATAAAATTACCAGCTGATGTTTATCCACAGACATAGGAATAACAGTATTATTAACTATTCCTATATATTTTGTGTCATTATGACTGTAAGGGCTTGTCTGAATAATAAAGATTCCCTTGAGTGGGACTCACTAGGGTAAATGACTGTTTAATAAAGATGGATAATGTAGATGAATCATTTTGACTACTTAGAGGAGCAATTGTGCTAAAACTCCTAACTTACACAAAGTCCTGAACACATTAGGGGGTCAAGTCCTGCCCCTTGAAATCATTGTAACATTGCTGCTGAGTAGGAGAGGACTGAGGTCTCACTTTAGGAGCAGGGACAAATTTTTAGCAATGTGAATTTCATTCACTTACATGGGTGAAACTTAACTGCTATCATTTTTTAATGACCAGTCTGTAAGTAGTATAAAAAGATGCCTACATAAATGTCTATATTCCATCTTCATATGTTGAAATATATGTTTAAAATAGATTTCTGCTAAATTATATGGCTTAGTTTTCTCCTCCATGATGTGATACTTCATGCTACACTGAAAGAATAAGAATATGAATTTATTAAGTTTACTCAGAAAACTATTCAGTCATCTGTATGAGCTCTTGGAGCTATGTCAACATTTTCTTGAAAGATATCTGAGATTATTTGATGTTTACTTTTTTAAGTACAGTATTTGTGAGTAAAAGTGCACAAGAACATTTTATTACATTTTAAATGTAATTCCTGATCCCAGGGTGCTGTCTATATAAATCTGAACAAACCTACGAAATCACTATCTATATTAGATCAGCAAATCCTCTCAGTCCCAGAACTGGTCACTGTGTTAAGAATAAGAGGCAAAAGTGGAATTCCTTGGTAATAAAACTTCTGAGCCTTGACAACTGTGAGGTAATGCCATTTCTTGCAGCATTGCCCAGACCTTTCAAAGTACACTACTCTTTATTATATGCCTTTCCTCTGCCCCTAAACCTTCACTCTTAAAGTGCACATCTCACAGGTAACTAGTATATAATGTACTTTTCAATCAACCTCCTAATTCACTCAATGTAGCATGAGTTTTAGATAAACCAGGAAGATGTGAAATGCAGAATAAAAGGTTTAGGTTGTATGATACCACTCACCTGTTTTAAATCTTTTGCTATCTGTGGAAAAACCACAGAAAGAACTCTCCTTCAGGATAAATCAGGGTGGCCCAACTCTTCTCCCAGGCAGCGACGACACCAGCTCCCAGCATTACTGCAAGGTCCTGCCCCTGATCTTCTGGGGGATTTACATCTTCTTTCAGCCTGTTCTCTCTGAGCCTTTTGTCAGGCCATGTGTAGGCAACAAAATGATGTCACCCTTGGATCCACCAGCTCTGCAGGGGGAATTTTGCCCTGTAAGCCCCAGTGCCTGTACCGGTATTGCGTTGTCTTCACTCTAACATGCTTCTGTGTTTCAAGCAAGAGTGGAAGTGGGCAGCACTAGAAAGGCCAAGATGATTTTGCTTTTGTGTTGCCTTTCTGGTTTCATGAAGTAAAAATTTCCTAAAGGTGAAACACAGAACGAATCAGATTTCATCTGGAAAGCAGAACGAGGAGACTCGCAAGGGCCTGTCTCCTAATTACCAGATTTCCCATAACTTATGTGTAAACCCCCTAAACTGAAGAATCTAAATTCAGCATTAAAATTTGTGCTGTAGTTTGTAAGCAGATCCAAGCTTTTGCAGAGTAATTGTTGGCTGCTGCTGTTATTATTTACGTTTGCACATGCAGACCGTGGTGGGCTTGCCTCTGCTGGCAGTGTAGATAGGTTTAAATTTACTCTGATCAAGGCAAAATACCCTGCTGAGAGGCTCAGGTTCAGCATCATGCTAATAAAGTATGTGACTCTTGGACAAGAGCTGCTCTCCATCTGGCAAGCCCAGAGCATGGGCTTGAGCAGGATTTCAGTTCTGTGCAGTAACCCCTGTGCACGTACACAAAAGTTTTTGAGGGGCTTAATACATGAGATAGATATATGTCAAAAATATAGTCCCATCTCAAAAATACATGCTTCAGAGTTAACAATCATAGAGTTCATGTAAGTACTTAAAGATAAAGGTAAGGGGCAGCTAGTGATTATGTACACAGATTTGGTTTTTTTTTTTTGCTGGCCTTGAATCAGGCTAATCTTTACTGCATAAGGTAGAGCATGGCCAATATGGAAATATCTGTGTTATGCAAATTTCTCTGAAATGGTTGAATGACAGGTAACCGATTGTATTTTGGAGCTGTTCCGTGTAGAGTGAACCAACAATTTCCAACAAGTCAGTCCAGTAAAAATCTGCATGGTTCCTTTTAATGCACACACAGCTGTGAGCTTCTGTGTTGACTGCTTTCAGCTGAAACTAGAAATAGTTTAAAAAAAGAAAAAAAGCATTTAGACCTTAGAGGTACTGAGAAATCTAAAAGATAGACTGAATTAATCCCGAGATTTCCACCCCAAATTTCCAGCAAGCTTGATTGTGATAGGTTTTCCTTCCTCTCTCCTCTAGTCCCGTATTACTCCCCTTGACAGCCATAGGAAGACATATGAGTGTGCCCCGGAGCAGCTGGATCCTCTCCATGGAGAGGAGTAGGGATGGAGCTCCTCATGTGAACCCAGGGCAGGATCCACCCCTCGCTGTGTGGGTGGATCAGTGAGACCAACTGCAGGATAAGACTCCAGTCCTGAGACATCAGGCACTTCCCAACCTGCTCTGTCAGAAACAGGTGACGATGAAGCTTTGTGACTGTCCTTAGCACCGGGTACTGCAGGACCCTACAATACCAGTCTAACTCTTAAAACACCAACTCTGCAGTGCTATGGACAACAGAAGAGAAGGTCTTGAGAATAAATCCTGCCAAATAGTTTTCTTATTCCAAAAAGTTGTAGTGCTTCACTTCTGGATGGGCTTGCTGCTATGGCACCAGAGCTCATGGGATTAACATTTCATGGCCATAGCACTGAAATAAATAGGAAACATGATTTCAGGAGAAATAAAAATGCAGTTATACAAAGAGTACCGTGATTATTTTCTTTTTAAATGTAAGCTTGGTCCAATCAGGAATCCTCACAATTTAATTTGCACCGGCCAGAGATATATGACCCTTCCCTGCAAAACATTTTGCATTGCGTAGATCACGTTAATTGTAAACATGCCGAAATGCTCTCTACTACTACTGCTGTCTCTGATTCATTGGTGACCGGTACAAGGAGGCAACCCATGCTTATTGTTTTTTTTTTAAAAAAAAAAAAAAAAAAAAAAAAGAACAGAAGGATCATCTATTGCTCGGATGAAAGACAGAGACAAAATAACCAATCTGTAATGCAGATTTATTAATAGTCATTCACTGGTTTTCACTGAAATACACTTCACGTAACCTTGACTTTATTAAGTAGTCCTTAAGGTGCATTTTGAAGACAGATAATGAGTTTGGGGAATAGTCTTATCTACATCAAGCTAATCTTTAACAGCTTGGAAGGGAACTCACAGAAACTTTTCCACTTTAAGTGACATAGCCATGTTCAAATCAAGCCTTTTAAAATGTCATTTTAATAGGAAGAGTTTACAGGCATTTTTAATGGCTATACTTCATAGAGGAATATGATTTAAACAAAGGCGATAGAAAAAGTTATTGAGTTTTTAATAGTATTAATGGGGCTGAAGGGAAGTGGCGTTGGAGAAACAGGAATGCTACTGCACTGGAGTGGCACTTAGTGTCCTGATTAATAAAGACAAGGCAGCTCTTCCTTGAAAAAATAGCTTCTTTTACAGTGGCTGTCTCTTTAAAAGGGAGGGCCAGGGCGAAGGCAGGGGTTTTGAGTGGTATTTTGATGCTGAGCCTGCACATGCCACATTGTCCAGCTTCCACAGGCAGAAGTTTGCAAGAGCCTCCTGACCCTTTGCCGACGCAAAGGCTGGTTGTGTGTGTGAGGAAGAGAGGGATGGGGAGGGAAGAACAAAAAGAAACTAAAAAGAAAACAAACCGAGAGTCACTATTTTAATGAGAACTCAGATTTAACCCACCTGTACTTTTCCCTCAGTTTCCAGCACGTCCTTGAAAATAATTTCCCTTTTCTTGCATCCTGTGTAAAACCACAGACACGGTGGTGCACCGAGGCACACACCAGTCTTTCCCTCCAGCTCATATATAAGTTGCTCGCACCACGGGCTGAATTTGAACCCGCTAGTACAGCCAGATGAATTACACGAACCCTCTTCTGCTGATTCCAGTTGGCTTAGCTCATTTTGTTTTGCTTGCTTTATTGTTTGGGCATCAAATGTCCCAGCTCTCCCAAGTGCACACACATTTGGTTTCTGACTAATGCGAGGCCTCCGTCAGAGAGACAGCGTTTGTCATTTAAAATCCAGCACGTCTTAGAGTCAGGTCGTGACTCAGATACCACAAACTGTATACAGAATAGACCACAAATTCCTCCAGTAAGATTGAACAAGGCTTTCCGAGAAGCCACTTCCCCCGCTGGTTATATCCTAACCCTGACTGACAGGTAGCAAATAACCATGGTTCTTGAGTGGCATTTTTTCCAACTATTTTTTATTAAAATTTTTGTCTGCTGTATTCATGGCTGTTTAAAATCCCATCTTTTTGTGTGCATTCAGAACAGTGCTTTTAGCTAGAAAGGTGGCTATAGAAATTTTGGTTGGTTACATTTTTACAGAAATATTGGCATCGATTGACTTTAAGCTCCGAGGCTGGGGATTTTGAGCTGATGCCAAACACCAAGGCAAAACTCAGCCTGATCTGTTCGGGTTTCCTTCAGCTGCAGCTGCAGCTCTCACGTGCTTTGTGCACAAAACCCATAAATCGGCCGGGGTTTACTCGAACAGTTCCTGAACTTTTGCAAAACCTTTCGATGAACCTGCTAGGGGCTGGGGAGGGAGGGAGAGAGGGGACGGGAGCGGGGCTGCTGGCTGCGGGGAGGTTTGCAAGGAAACCTGAAACCAGGTGAGTTTCCCAGGCTGAACGCTTCCTTGGGCTGGAGACCTGCAGACATTTCTCATTTGGAAGCAGAATTGGAGTTAACAAATCTGTTAACAAGCCTCACGCACTTGCTGACCAGTAGTAAATCCCAGCTCGATTTATTACTGAATACAGCTCTTTGGCATAAGTCCTCAGTGTCATTTTGCAAGTGGATGGGGAGCAAGTCACGATATCAAATCCTAGCTAGAAAACATGGTTGTGAGAATCAGATGGGGTGCAGCCCTCTGATTTAAGTTCTCTTTTTTTTTCTTTTTTTTTTTTTTTTTTAACGAAACAAGAGAATTCATCTGCCAACGCACTATTCTGTGCTCTTTTGTCAATAGAAAAGTTGTTTTGTTAATGGTTATCTGTCTGCAAGTCCTTGACCTGCTTGTAAACACATTTCTGCAGGAAAACCCCAGGCCATGGCCTCGAGCCTTTACGTCAACAAGAAGAGATAAAGTGACCAAAACTTAACCTGATCTGGCCTGGAGTGCCCTCTACTGCCCCTTGACCAAATACTTCCCTAATCTATGTCCTTCTGAAAGGAACAGACTGTTGTGTAAGAAGTATTACCTGGAATGAAATCAGTTTTGGGAGCCTGACTTCCTCCTCCTTTCCCCCTGCCCATAGCCAAGCCTATTAAATCGCTGGAGCTTAAGGAACAAGGTCTGGGTAGGTTTTGGTGGAAGGGCAGGCGTTTTCCCCAAAATTACCCCCTTTGTCCCCACCCCAGGCATCTGTCACCCGAGGACAGCCCAACGGGGCAGTCCCGGCTGCGGTCTGTCATGCCACGTTAAACACGTCACCTTCCAAGCCGTGTAACAAACGCAGGCAAAACTGAGCTTGCCGATCAAGTTGCTTTTAAAAGCCATTTGCTGATCCCCCGGGATTTGTTCTGGATTCACACAGCGCAAGCAGAGGCTTTGATACGGCCAGGATTCGGAGAGTGGCTAAACTAGGAGCGAGGTTCCAAATTGCGGTGGGGTGCTCTGAGACCATCCGCCAGCCCGGTGGTGCTGGGCTCGGGGAGGAGGGCAGGCAGAGAGCGGCTGCGGTGTGATGGCATGAGCACCCGCTCACGGAGGCTGGGGTGAAAGCTGGCTGTAACCAAAGACGATTCAGGGGAGGGGGGGAGAAGTGACACCAAATTGTTCCAGGAAGGAACAAGTATGTCCGTATGCTTTTTTTATAAGAGCTGGGCTAGAAAAGTCGAAGTGCTTACTAGAGGGGAAATGTACGCTGTGGAAAATCCTATGTTAAGTACGTAAATGAGAAAAGGGGAAAACACAAGAGAGCTCTAGAGAGAAAATGACAAACTCCAATTGCGCATTCATTGTGCTGTGCCTCTGTTCACACCCTGCTTAAACCGCTCGCAAGGCCACCGCACTGGGAAGTTTCATGACTAATCGAAAAGCTGGTGGGTCACGTCCCTCCGGGGCGGTGTTTTTTCCATCTCTTTAATTCAGTCACAGGTTGCTGGGCTCGGTGCCGCAACGGTGGGCTAACTCCTTTGGCCAGGGTGGTTGCACTGGGCATCTCCAGAGTCGCTGCGTGATTTAGCAGCAGAGCAAGAAAATTGTATTTGCTGCAAAACCTTTGCTGTCCCAAGGCAACCCAAGGGTTTCTGCTGTGGAGCTGGGCAGCTGGGAGGGAAGGCAGTGATCCTTCCTACGGTCCTCTATCCCTTCCATCCAGGACCCTGTGCTGCATAATGAAACATCTCCACCCTTCGTATATCCAGAGTCTTGGACTGAGTATTGCACCTCTCATTTTTATAATTTTTATAATTATTTTCATGGCATTCTGCAGGAAGTGTTCCATTCTCTATAACTCTAAGATGGTATTTTTAGGAGGCAAAGAAAAACTTGTAGAAAACTGATAGTTTTGGTTTTTTTTTTTTTTTCATAACAAAAAACTAATAACATTTTTTTTAATGAAAAAAAAAAATTCAAAACTTTGTTTTGGGTGTTTCATAACAAAACAAAACCAAATGACCTGCAAAGGGATAATGAGGTGCTATGGCCACTATGATTCACAACTTCTTGATGCCCGTTCTCCAGTTGTTCAGACTGAACTGGGCTGTGAATCAGCCTTGAATTATCCAGTCCTGATATCTGTAGTTGACCACTGCATGTGAAACTGCACATGACAGACCAAAAACTCCCTCAGGGTGTAAATTTGATGGGGCGGGGGGGAGCAAAGCTTAAGGAAAAGGCTCAGATGAGATTATACAGCTGCATATTGGTGCTGAGGTGCTCTTAAACCTTGCAAATTTGTCAGGATCTACCAGACACAG
Organism: Fregata magnificens; assembly: GCA_013389945.1. Taxonomy (NCBI): domain Eukaryota; kingdom Metazoa; phylum Chordata; class Aves; order Suliformes; family Fregatidae; genus Fregata; species Fregata magnificens. Next base: position 123,293 of record WAAD01037374.1, read on the forward strand.
TGGATGAAGTTGTTCACCCCTAGGCAGGGTTCAGGCCATGAAGCTGAAATCTGTGCCCAAAAGCATCTCCCGCTTCTCTTGGAGGCAGCTTTTTGCGTTTTTTCCCCCCATTCATTGGTAGGTACGGTCTCCGGTGGGTCTCCTGCAGGTATCTTACAGGCTTCTACCAAGTGTTGGGAGGGGAACATGAAATCCTTCAGGTTTGATCCCAGTTGGGTTATTTCCTTAGGATACAGCTGTTTTATGGACTTCTTTTGTGCATTTAACCTTGTTTATCCATACAAGGCAGTTACGGTCCCAGTTTTGCATAGTGGGATTAATTCACAAGCTTTAATCTAAACCGGACAAAAACTTTCAACGTTGGCTTACAGGAAGTATCATTTCAGCTTTCCTGACAGAAAATCAAACTTTGGGGAACAAAGTAGTTTTTTTTTTCCTATAGAAAGCATCTATTTAAGGAAAAGTGGGTTTTTTCCAGCAGAAAATCATTCTAAGAGAAAATTTTTCATCTCCCAAATTGAAAATGTAAATTTTAAACTTGCTCAATAATTCAAAATTATTACTCCTCTTTTTTTCTTACAACATTTCTTTATTTCCATGCTTCCAAAATTCAACAGGACTTTGAAGATGAACGCAGATCTGGTGGGCACCTTTTCAGATTGAAAAGATTAGTTTTATGGTGAAGAGAACTTGTCTTCCTTGTAAAGTATGAAGCTATTTAATCAAAGAAGGGCTGGCTGAATCTATTCAGTATTCTCAGCTACTTTCCAAACCAAACTTCTGAATACATGTTAGTTATTCTGATTAAGTCATACTCCTGAACTCCTTCCAGGCTCTGCACTGGAGATGATATTTATACAGCACTAATAGAGAAAACTTGGTGTGTTTCAAAAAATAATTCCCTAGAAAACCAAAGCTGTGTTCAGCAGCTGTAACAGGGAATTTTCAGGGAAGTCTGACTTTCCTTCCTTTCTTGCTAAAAAAGACCAGTTTCAATTTTATTCTCAGCCCCCGCATATTGCAAGGGAGGAAGTTTTGAAAACATTAAGTGATCCATTTCAATGTTGTTTGTGCTCCTAATCAAAATGTAGATAGTCTTTTTGTTCCAAAAGTTGCCAAAATTAATTGACACTGAAGTTTCAAACTGACTTTTGGTAATGGAGCATTTTATTCATTTTAAATTTGTGACAATTTTCCTGATTTGAAACTTTCATTTCCATTTGGGACTAAGGCACTTTTTGACTTTTCAAACCATGCAATCAGATGGGACACCCTAGGCTCTAGTGACTCTAGTGACTATCAACACAAAGTGAGAGCTTGCTATGGCTTAGAACAAGATTAACTTAGTAACAGCAGTGCCTGGAGTCGTCAGTTGAGATTAGCATAGTTTAGAGTGTAAAATGTACTACACACATAGGCATCAGATGAGAGAAAGGGCACACTTTTATTTGCATGTTTATGTCTTTCTTAAACTGATCAGTCCATCGCTTTATCCGTAAACTCTCCTAACACTGTGATTTGGTGAGCTATTAGAAGTAAGCAAGAGACTCTACGTGTGACTTTTTCATACAGGCTCACACACTCATATATATCTGTGTGTCAATATATACTGGCTGACATAACAAATATCTTTGTTTTTAGAAAAAGAGGATTTTCCTTGGGGACTTTAAATAGATTCAGAGGATATTTCAAGGTATCAGACTGTATTTCTCTGTGATATTCATATTGTCAATAGTGGGACCTTTCTGTGGAAAATGGGGTTTTTCCTGTAAACATAATAATATTTCTGGGTGGTGAAATATACAGTAAATGTTAAACAAGAAAAGAACTAAATTGCAGACTATTCCCTGGTCAGCAAAACCTGCCCATTATTTTTCAGTTTGCTGAATCTGTAGTTTTTACCATTTTTTTTAAACTGTGACTTTTCAGATTCATGAGGGTAGCATAGGTAATCTTCATATTTATAAGGACACACTGTCAACTTGCTTTTCATAATTTATAAACTCTTTTTTTTTTTATTATACCCTTTCCCTGTTGGAAGCCTGAAACTGGCATGTTTCCTTAATAGAGCTGGGAAAAAACTCTGCATTTTTGCTCTGGGAGATGATTTCTCAGAAATAAGCTATCTGTGCTTCATGCAAAGGAGTAGTATCCTAGTTGGCTTAGTAGGGCTGGAATTAGTGCTGTAGGGTCTATTTTGCAAGTGTTTGCACGCTTTAGCTTTTCAAGTTGCAACTTGCATTTTGGTTTGGTGAGGGATTTGTCAATATGTTACAAGCCTTACATGTCTTTTTTGTTGTGAGCTGGATGAATGTTCATTGCTTTGTTTGGCTGGACTCTTGCCTTTATCCATCCCAACCGACCTCTTCTCCCCATCACCTTCTTCACAGTGCCTTTCACATTCCCATCTCCTACTGTTTGCTCCTGGCATGGTGAGAACAGACATTTTTCTTCTCCCCCCACATCGAGGGGCTGGCAAGGACAGTCACCCCTTATTCCAAGATGAAATGGAAGTAGTTTGATAGCCATTTCCTCTTCTCCTTTGTAATTTCACTGAATTACTTTTCAATGGGGTTTATAAAAGTAAATATTTCCAGGCATTTAGATTAATGTTGCTGCTGGGCTGATGTAAGCAGGCAGAAACATTTCTATGTTTTCAGAATTGGTCCCAGAATTTGCAAGAGGCCAAGTTTGCTTTCAGAAGTAATTCACAGTGTTGATACTGATTTATAAAGCACTACGAAATTTAGTGACTGGGTCCTTTAAATACCATCTCTTGGGCATGCTAGTCACTATTATGGCAGATAGAATCTGTTTGGAATTACTTTTAATGGTTGTTTGAATTTAAAAAGCTGGTAAGTATTGATTCAAATTGAAGGTCATGAACTCCTTTACCCATTTCCCCTTACTGGCTCAACAAGGGTCCTATTTCATGATCTTTTGGCCATGATGCAACTCATCTGTTTAGTTAAGAAGGTGCTGATATGAGTAATTAAGCTAAGATGACATTGGGGAAGAACCTGTTAAATACTTAGTATCATATTGTTGACTCTGTCCATCCATCTGCCAGTCTCTCCTCCATAAGTTTTGAACTTGCTGGTTAGTTTCAGCAAAATTTGGCACAGCAGTAGAGATATTTATTAGCATTATGATACTAAATGCTTTCAGAGAACTGGCAGCTGGTGGAGGGAAGAGTTTTCCTTTTGGAAGAAAAGACAACTCAGGCAGCGCAGATGTACAGATCAGACTGTTTACAGGTTGACCTGAACCAGCTGTAGTGCATTTGGCCCTTTACTGAGCCGAATAAGCAGGTGGTGCGAGAAGGGTCTTTGAAGTGATGGCAAGGAGAGGGAGGAGGCACAGAGTATTGTGGCCCGGTGATTTAGGCAATGTGCAGGGCATGCTTCAAGAGACTGGGCATCATTAGTTCTGCTGCTCATCGAACAACTTTTTTTTTTTTTTTAATCTTGCAAAACTTTTGCCACTGAAGAGGGCCTGGACCACTTATGTGCCACTTCAGTCCTTTTACAAGGTTGGATTTCCTTTGGTAATATCCCAAGGAAATAATATGGCTGTGGAGTCTATTACTTTTGATATTCCTTTAGGATGCCCTGCCCTGGGAGTAACTGTGTAACCTGGGGGTAAATCACTTCAGGAAAGAAAGATCTGTGTGAGAGGTAATCTAAACATTTTTTTTTTGACTTGATATGCTTAGGCTCTACCATGAACTCTCCTGCAGGATTACAGCAGATCCTGACCCTATTGACCTAGTATCAACCCTTTTCTGTAAGCTGTGTGCAGCAGAGGAGGAGGACAGATACTGCGAATGGCTTAGAGGCTTAGATGCAGTAGGCTCTGAGCATCAGCACCAGTTCAAAGGATCAAAGCGGGTCTGTGACTCTCTAGCCATGCTAATTAATGGAAGAAGTGGTATTTGGTCTTCATTATGGACTTTAAAAAAGAAAAAAAAGAGAAGTCAAGTGTTTTGTACTGTGGTAAAGCACTGAAGAAGGCTGGTGAAAGTAACAGAGCCGTCTCCATTAGGCTTTCAGCAGTATTTCAAGAGCATGGAGCCACTTATGAAGTCAAGCTTAGGCAGCACTTTCTTAAAAGTTCAATGTCTGATAAATGCTGATACTGCCTGATCTGAATTCCTAATACACTTCTAGATAGAGCAGGCCTTTGCAAAGGTCTCCAGTGCTCATGGCATGGAAGAACCCTTTTTGTAAAGGACTCCCTGGGTTTCTCCTGCACCTTCTGCTTCGGACATGGGCTTAAGCCCAGCGGAGCTGATTCGGTCTCTCGCCAGATCAGGCATCGCTCCACGGTGTGCCTTTCATTTAAATATCTGTGGGTTGTTACAGAGGTTAATAGGAGGCCAATGGCCAGAGCTCAGGTCAGCAGCACTAGCAGCAACTTGGGGACAAAAACGCTGATGGGCAGGGGGAGCAATAAGAACGTTTTAGGGACATTCATGCATTACATGTTTTAGTAGCTCTCAAAAAGGGGAACATAAAGCTCTCTCCTGAATCCTAAACAATCCCTTCTAATCTCTGACCCTTTTTTTAACTCATTCAGATACCGCTTAAATTTGAAAGAAAGTCACTGGTTACAGGAGGTTTTACATTTACACATAGGGACATGCTCTTATAATGGTTTCACATGCTTACTGCCCGCTTGTCTTTGCACCTGTCTGCATATGTATATCTGTACCTACCTATATGATATGTACAAATATATGTCAGGGCTATAAAGTTTGTAAAGCAGTCATTCAAGTTCTTATTTGTGTAACCATGCTTTTATACTAGCAGTGTGCGTGAATTTGGTATTTGTGCAAATATATGTTCATATATAACTAAGGATGATCAGGTTTTAACTAAACAAAAAAAAATCATGGGAAACATATACTTTCTGTGGAAATATCTGGTTTTACTTGAAAACTGGGAATATATTTTTTTGTTTGCTTTTTGGGTTTTCCACAAAACTGCATTTTGCTAAGGGAAAGTGAGAGGTGTCCAAGAGAGGAAAATCTGCTACTGACTCTAATTTACAAATATTTTTTCCCATAACTTTCCAATGCACGTGACTTCATGCATGCAAGTGTATGTCCTGACCCTGTATTTGTGCGAGTAGTTCTTGATAGGCTTATGCTTTGGTGTGAATATGTTCATTTTAAACTACAATAATGGTGTAGACCAAAATTGCTAATGGCATGATTTTTATCGTGGCTTCACTGTAGAACACGACAGCATGTATGATCATCGGGTATTCAAACAGTGCAATGTGTAAAGCTGTTTTTCCATAATTGGTCCCAGGGCAAAGGATTGCTCTCATATATAAAAGCCTCCAGATATGCTCTTGGTACAGTTTCTAATTAGGGAGCCAGGAAAGAACTGAACTTTGGAAACTGTGATGAGTCCGTGCCTTTAAAAAAAAAAAAAGGAAATAATCACTTTGACCTTGAACTCCAAAAGGCCCTGAAATCAACTGATTTTACTCTTTAAGCTCCTTAACAAGCATGGGGATTAGAGACGAGCTGTGTAGAACGGTTCATATTAGATATAAACGATAATGGACAATAGAAATTCATCTATGAGCTCAGCACAGGCATCCTGTGCAAATTCCATTTCCCCAAGATATGGTGATACCATGTTACAGTGTTATATATACCGCTGATAACAATATGACTTCATCAGTTGGGAAGAGACAGAAGAAAACTCAATAGCAGCAGGGCAAATGCAACTTTCAGAGATGTCCAATCCTGTTCTAATCCGAGTCCGTTTAAATAACCACAACCACGTGTATCAAAAAAGGTCAAATATAATCACCGTACTACCTTGTGTGATGAATAAATCATCTGTTTAGCTATTTATTTCAAGTATGATGAAATCACCCTCCCTGATAAAGAAATAAAACTTATGAGAGGAATAAACTGACTATAGACTGAGGCTGCACATTTCAGTGGCCTCCCATCTGTCCACAGCTAAACAAGGAAGGATGCTGCTGTCACTTCAGAAAAGCCTTCTTTGGCGATTTCATTTTGGCAGACTTTTTTTTCCCCTTTCTTTTTCTCTCTCTTCCCCCAAGAAAGACTAAAAAAAAATCGTGTCCCCTGAAAAAGGGGCAATCTCATCATATCTTGAAATGGAAGAGAAAAGGAAAGAACTGAGGAATATACCTGTATGAGGAGAGGAGCTAATATGACTGAAGTTATTGGTGGTTTGGGTTTGATAAATGTAGCCCACTCAACAAACAGTTCTGCCCCCCCCGAGAACATACTGAATTCTTATTGAGATCTTGAAAATAATTTCCCTTCTGAAAATCACACCTGGTGAAAAAATCATTGTGTCTTTTAAAAGGCACCTCTTGTTAATCTTTTTGTTGATATAGAGGGTGAATGATGTGGTTAGGCAGACTACTACCTGCCATGAAAACTAGTGAGAAAAGATGTTGCACAATCCTTTCCCTCCTCTGTTTCTCAAAAATTGTTATTTTATTTCACTTTTCCCCATTTCAGTCTGTGTGGCCTGGCAGACCTACTGGAACCAAGCCTAGAATAATATTGTCTCAGTTAGCTGATCGGTGTGAGGGCACCTGCAGGCAGATAAAATGTGTTTGTGTTTGTATCAGAATTTGCTATGTAAAACTCAAAATTGTCATGATTTCAGGACAATCTCCAATTTCCCCTGAAAGACTTGGAAAGCAGGGAAGCAAAATTAAAAAGAAAATCAACTCCGTGCTTTTTCATTAGTTCTGGCAGCTTCCCCTAGAAACACACCCATGCTCAGCAGTATCATTCTTTATTTAGCTCTGAACAGACTGAAGGACCTTAGTGAATTCTTTCTCCCTCCTCCTTTTCAGATAATAGCAATGATGCTGCCACATATTTTGCAAAGTGCTCTTTTCTGGAGCTGAGATTGAGTTACATCCAACGCGATAGACCCCACTGGCAGCCGTGCGTTCTTAGCGGAGACATTCCATTACCATGCCAAGTTATTTTTAATTCTATCTGGATTTTTTTTTTTTAAAACAGTGCATAAAAGAAAGCTATTGAGTTGCTCAATCAATGTTAGTTTATCCTTGCTTACCCAAGTGTTTAATAAACCTATCCCAACCCTGGACATTGCTTTAAATACTTCATTGACTGTAACAAAGCAGATTTTTCCTATCAGACCAAAGTGGCTCTATAAACCATAATTAAGTACTAATTATGAGCTCTACTGGTCAGATAACAGAAGGCAAGGTCCATTGTGCGACTGGCAGAACCGGCAATTAAAGGAGATTATTGCTGTCAGAAATGGAATAAAAGAAACAAACAAAAATTTGGGAGGAGGGGAAGATTTGCAGTTGACCTGGGTAAACTTTGCTTTGTTTGTGGGTTTGGGGCATTATGACATCATGAACACAAAACCCCTGATATGATGACATAGAACAGATGTAATAAGTTGCTCTGGAAAATTCACATACTTCATTGGATATCAGGTTGTAGAGTCAGGTTCTGTTTGGCTCCACTTTTATACATTGAAAGCAAATACCTTAGAGTCCAAACCAGAAGTTGTATGTTTAGAACAAAAGTATTTTTGGGGAAAATATTGTGTCAGTACATTTTAACTCATTTTTATAAAGCATTCAAAGACAGAGAGGGTTGCGTTGCTCATGGGCTTAAGAACTAGAAAATGGAATTGAAATAGAATGAAGAATAGATTGACTCCCCAGGAAGGGGGAAAAAGACCCTCTACAACAGGTGAAAAGGAAGTGCGGTTTTATAAATTCGTTCCAATTTAACGTGACTGGCTTCTTTTCACTTACGCCATTTTTACACTGGCTTAACTTGATTGGCTCCAGTGGAGTTTTCAATTATACCAGATACCACTGAAGTGTTATTAGCAGCCTGCTTGGAATTTCTCTTGAAAGTCTGAAGCTGTTTCTGAGCTAACAATATACTCTTCCCCCTCTCCCCCTTTGAAATAAAATGTTCACTCTGCAGAAAACCTTGATGTCCTGTTGAAACAGAACGCTCAAACACCAAAATGATTTGCCTTTTCACATACAAATTTTAAATTTCCATGGAAAATAGAGTTTCCAGTTACCTCTAGTGATTGGTATGCTAGTCACAGTTCATATATTCCTAGACCTGATACAGACATTCAAGGGAGCCAAAAGTCCCTTACACACACACACACAAGCACATTACAGCTTCCTGGAACACTGTTTAGGCTTTCATGTGATGGCTGGGAATGTGGCCAATATGAGAAGGTAAAGGGGAAAAGAAAGCCGTGGAAATGGAAATGACAATATTTCTTAGAAGCAGGCAGGTACCCCTGTCCCTGACTCGTGATTGTGCCTAAAACTCAGTACTGCTCTCTCCTCTCTGATTTTTTTTTTTTTTTAAGCAATTTGCATCTTTTGAAAAAACGGATTAATAAATTTCAAATGTTCCTGGTGCTTCTGTGCCAACTGGCACTGGAGGGGGCCTGTAACCTTGCCCAACTGCACTATATATAATTATTAATTAGAAAGCAACCTGGGAAGCAATGATCCTCTCCCCCAGCATAAACCAGAGGAACTGTACTGAATTCACGGTAGGAAAGAAAATTGGTTTTCCTAGGTCACACTTCGGAGCAAACTTTATTTTACTTTGACTAGTGGTTCACTATCCAGAGTGGAATTATGGGAATTAATTGGAATAACTTGGGTGCTCATTTTATAAATCAGCTGGCAGAACTCCTGCCATAATTAATGGGTCCGACTGGCAATCTTCCACAAATACACACCCATTTCCCAGTGATTTCCACTGTGCATACATGCATTTTGCAGGAGCTCAACTTGCAAAGGGACATATTTAAGGTTTATAACTGTCCCAATGACAGCAAGTTCTAATTTAAAACTCCTGTGTAATACTTGTTAGGAAGTTTTAATATCAAAAGGGCAGCCAAGGTCTTCCATGAGAAATTTCTAGACAGTGAAAGAAACTAATCCTTTTTAGTGATGTTTGGCTTCTCCTCTGCAGTAGCTGATCTCTGATTTCATATTTTATATCCATGGTTTGTTAATGAAATTTTCTCCTTTAAAGAGTAACCAGGCGGATAGAAAAAATTAGCTGATACTTTGCAGTAAACGTTTGAAGTGAAATTCAAGTAGCAGCCTGAGGCTCACAGTATGTAAAACCAACTACCAAAGTTTTAGGGGGGGTTTAATCTATTTTTCCTTCTCAGGGGACCTCTGCTGTATTAAATTCTTTGGTTGAAGAAAAGCAGCCAAGTTGGCATTAGAACTGACTTAGCAATTTGCATCTTTTGAAAAGGGATTAGCAAATTTAAAATGTTCCTGGTGCCCCTATGCCAGTTGGCACTGACAGGGGTCTGTAACTTCACCCATCTCCATTGCTGCCTGCCATGGGTCTACCTGAAAGGTGTTATGGGGCTTGTTACGCCTACTACATAAAGAAAGAGAGCAGGAAATTAGGCAGCAGGAGCATTTTAATGTCCACACGTAGTGGCATCATTGCTGTTTATGGCGCACACAGCGAAGACAGGTTTGCTCAAGCTCACCCCTGGATGTGTTGTTCAGGCTTTTCTTACCTGGCACCCAGGTTCATGAAGTCTTAAGAGCACTTTGAAATGCCCTGATATACATGAGGCAACATCCCTGGCCTCACAGCACCTCTAGAGTGGAAGTGTGAGCTGGATCTCCCTGGAGACTCAGAGTAACAAAGGTGGGTTTCACCTCTGAATTTTATCCTCATCTAAGTTAGTCTTCTAGTTCACTCATCAGTAGTTTTGGGGGCTGTCTCTGTAGAACATGGAGAAGAGAAAGCCCTGTGACAGGACAATTAATCACACCTGTCTTAGGACGCAGTTACCTCCACTTCTCCAGTGACCATGGAACCAAATTGACTGTTTTCACCGGAGAAATGCAGCTACTTCTAATTTATAGGGAGGAATTGTCCTTTCAAAGGGACAACTTTTCTCTGTGGCCTACAGAAGGAGCCCAAACAACTTGCTTAGGCTGGATGGCTGTGTAGGTGGCCAACTTGAAGCCCACCAGCAATCGCCATGACGGTACAGCTTCAGACGGCTCAAACTTCATCCAAGGCCCTGCAAGTTATATATCTTCTTTAAGTGTTTTCTTCTGAAGAACCTAAAATCATCCAGTAAGAAACATTAGGCATACAGACGTTGGTAGAATTTGGATATTCAAGTGTGGTTGAAAGTTTTCTTGGAGTGCAGGGCAGTGCCTATTTTCAGCAAAATATTCAGCATTTCTTCAGTTTGTCCTCTAGAAAGTTTTTTTTTGGAGTCACATTACATTCTTGTGTATGTTTTTGTAACACTAAAGATAGTCTCATGAAGTCCAGTCTTCTGTTTTGTGGGACTTATCTTCCATTTCTCTTACGTATATAAAAGGCTTACAAGAGGAGGAAAAAGGCTTGTGCCAAATTCCCCAAATGATAGAAGAACAGGCACCTTCTAAACTCTATTCTGAAGGCAAATTAGCCTGGGCTTAGGAGTATCAACCAATAAGGCTGTCTTGCTATTAAAGATGCTCTATGCCTTATATCTTAAAAAGATGAGGGTACAGCGCTGCTACCATTGCAGTGATGCAGGGGGAAGACAGCAGACCATCAGACAGTCATATCCAAAATCAGGTTCAGGGCCTTCCACTGTGCCCAGAAGAATGGGAAACTCAGGACAGAACAAGCCCTTCTCAGGACCCCATTGGGAAAAAACGGTCCAACTTCATGTATCAGGCACGGGACTGGGAGCTTATGTTGTAAATGAAAATTTGTCGAGTGTTTGCTTGCCTCCCCCCCATGCATGTTTTATATTTCCTATGTACATTGTCTGATATTATGTGCCTATAAAGCTTCAGCTTTTTTTTTTTAATAAAAAGCCACCTGTTTGCTTTACTTTTAATGCTTTTGCAATATTTGAAACCCTATAAAACTCTGTGGGTACTTCTGTCGGAATAAATAAGATGGGCCAAATCCAGCTCATACTGCTCACACCAGATTTCTTATATGAGCTGGGACTGTGATAATGTGTGCACAGTAAATGAGGATCGGATGCCAAATAATTGTAGCAGTTTTTTTTTCTACCCCCCAAGATTTCCCTGTTTGATTTGACCAGGCTGCCTGCCGTCTGAGGTGTGTGTGGGAGGGAGCAGAGGTAAGGGAAGTGCCTTCTGCAAGTTAGTCATGAAAGACCTCTTTGTCTTCCTTTCTGAAGTAAAAAAATCGTGCCAAGAACTTCATTCAACCACTCATTTGGATAAAACCAGACACCCTGGTGTCAAGTGAATAGGAAACAATGGGAGGTCAACATGTCTCAGTGCCACAGGAGAAGGGGGTGGCCAGAACTTCACAGCGATCAGACCATGTATATATATGCATATAGACTACCTATATCAATCATTAGATAGAACATGCATATGACACGCGTACACACATGCAAGGCTATTAACGTGCAGAGAGGGAAGTAGCAGCTTCCTTTCCTTTGCATACACACCTACTCCCTCTGAACTGAAGAAGAAGAAAGGAATGATTAAAATGAAACACCCCAAATTACTTGAAAGTATTCTGAATTATTAGGAAGGCAAAGCAACGGCCCAGCAGGGAGCGGAAAATGTAATAACGACAAGTTTTGTGCCTAAAGGGAAGGCAGGAATGAAATCAGAAAGATCCGATGGGGCCAGGTGAGTAAAGAGTCAGCCAAGCAAGGGAGTGTGAGATACCTGGAGGCAGTGCAATATGCTGGCAAGGAGCCACACTGCTGGGGAGAGAGGAAGAGTGTGTGTATGTGTGAGAGAGAGCACAGGGGAGGAAGGGAGGGAGAGACAAGACACCTTAGTGGGCACTGGAGAGGTCCTCTGACAGCATCAGCCACCGTCTCCTTGGCGGTGGCTGTGGATCTAGGAGGAGGCACCCAGGTGCACAGAGCCCCAAGAAGGTAAGAGCCCATGCTTCCACGTTTGCCCCTCTACTGGGTCCTCACCCCTGGACACCTGGGTGGGAGCAGACAGCAGGATGCAGGCACTGCAACCCTGAAAATGTCAAAAACCTGTGATCTGCGGGAAGCCGGCGTGAGCTTGGCTGGGGAGCGGGCACCGATGCCGACTGTGGCGATGTCATTTCCATTAGCCCGTGAAAGGCAACTTCAAAAACAAGGTTTATATTTGCCATTGGCTGTTTAATAGGGGATTAGTTAAAGGGAATAAGCTAGCAGTAGGTTTAGATGGATGTGACTACAGGGACAAAGGCTTAACATGATGTGCTTGAAAATGACATTTGCCTGTTGCCAAGCAGATGTGGCCTGCTTGTACCTGTTGCTTTGGTACAAGGGTGGTGGGCGATGCAAGGAGCACAGGTGGAGGGGTACCCTGGCAAGCCCGTGGCCAGTCAAATTTCCACCACAGCCACTGAACTGTGAATCAATCCCTTATTCAAATGTGGGGAGATGAGGTTTTTTTGAGGAGTACTATTAGCAGAAGACAGATCAGCATTTCTAGATTTCCAGAGGTGCATACACAACTCCTAAAGTCTCCTAACTTTTCTTGGCAGCGTGCGTGGAGTCACAGACACTTGGGCTATAAAAACCTGACTGCTTTCCTACCCTGCCACTGTTAGGTTATTCCCTGCTCTCTGCTGATGTTTTCCTCACTCCTCCAGCACCCGCTTTCGAGAACCTCAACTTTACAAGATGTTGCTGTGGCTGTTGCTCCATGTGCCAGTCTGCACCTGATGAGCTAGGAGATGCACAAAGGGAATAAGAGAGCTCTTCAGCCCCTTTCCAAAGCCCTGGCTTGTGAGAAAGGTGTTAGACTCTTGTCCCAAGAAACTAGCGATAGGACGAGAGGGAATGGCCTCAAGTTGCGTCAGGGGAGGTTTAGATTGGACATCAGGAAGAATTTCTTTACCGAAAGAGTGGTTAGGCATTGGAACAGGCTGCCCAGAGAGGTGGTGGAGTCGTCAACCCTGGAGGCGTTCAAAAAAGGTGTAGACGTGGCACTCCAGGGCCTAGTTTAGGAGTCATGGTGGTGTTAGTTGATGGTTGGACTTGATGATCTTAGAGGTCTTTTCCAACCTTAATGATTCTATGATTCTATGATTCTAAAGTGATGGGCCTCACTTTCAGCCAACTGATTTTTCTTTTTGGTAGGCAGCAGGAACACCACTCAAGAAGAAAGAGCCAGGGCTCCACAGGCAGAGCAAGCGACCTGCTGAAGACAGTTTGGAGCCAGTCAGCCAAGATGGACCTGCTTGAAAAAGAGGGCAGGAAAGCAGTGCTGGGAGGGGATTAATCGGTTTTATAGAATAGAATCATAGAATCATTAAGGTTGGAAAAGGGGGTGGCGTTGCTGCCTGGGATGCTGCTGTAGGCACAGGCATAGCTACTTCTTGGCCTTGATGGCATCTGGTGTCTCTGATCACAGCTAGCTAAGGGATCTGCAGAGCAGGTTGATTGAAGGCCTTAGGACATGTCAAGGGGAACAAGCACAGGACAGAGTGCCAGCTCGCTGGGCAAATGGCAGGAAGCCTGCCTTTATCAGGATGCTGCAGGCAGGAAATGATTTGAAGTACACAGCATTTTCTTGTAGAGTGATTGAGGGAAGGGAGGAGAGCAAGAACAGGAGCAGCTGTGGCTATATTTCAAAGTTGGTTTCCATCTTTCTTGTGTTACTGCTCTTTGTTTCCCTACCAAAAAAAAGAAAAAAAAAAAAAAGAAAGAAAAAAAAAAAGAAAGAAAAAAAAAAAGAAAACAGCTAGGCTTTTCTGGTTCTTCTGCCTCCTCTTCTGTTTTTTAAGGGTATGTGCCCCAGATTGGCAATATCTCAGGTACATGGAGATAGTTGTTTTGAAGCCAATCTCAGCTCTATCTCTGGTTCTTACAGGCTGCTTAGGGTTGGCTGTGGACTGAATTACAGCTATTTAAGGGATACTGTGCCTGTCAGGGTGGTTGAGTAGGGACCCTAAGCTGACCGAGGATCAAAAGAGAGTAGCCAAATTGCTGGTATAAAAAGCCCTGAGGGAAGAGGGTGTGGGGGTCTGGTGGAGGCAGCGAGGCTTCCCTTCCATGGTATCACCCCAAAATCAGGGAGAGCGGCCCTGTACTCCACAGCTGCAAAATGCAGCTGCCTCAGGGAGCATGAGAAACCCATACATTTGCAGAAGCAGGGATATGGCATCTACATTTGCAAAGCTGTGCTGTTATTGCTACCCAGACTGGCCAGCTGAAAAGTTGACTTGGTTCTGTTAAACTGCAGACATGCACTCCACACCAGACATGATAAACCCTCAGCCTTCTTCATTTCGCTCTTCCAGCTTCTCTTCTGCTTGCCTTCCTTTTGCAATAATGTAAGAGGTTTTTCTTGGCTGTCCTCTTCCCCCTTGGAGATCAAATACAGGCTCTGCTGCTGAGTTCCTGAATTTATGACAAGGACCAGCTTCTTCTAGCCTCAGTTTCCATTAACAACTAGCTCACAGCAGCTGCATTTGGACCATTTGTTTTGTCTTTTGGCACCAGCTATTTTATGAATGAGAAACGTAGCAAAGGGCAAACAATCAGAAAACTGGTTTCGCTGTTCTCTACTTGGTGGGAAAGTCTTTGCAGCCCTTAGGTCTGGCATTAAAACTTACAAACTCTACACTTGTAACTGTTGTGTAAAAAGCTGTTATTGCCCTTAAAACTAGTCATTGGAGTTGAAAGATAAATATTATTCTATCTCTTATTGAATAAAATATATTATATCACAGGTGATAGAGACAGATTGTCTCAATAAATTCTCATACTGTATTCGGAGGAAAAGTGGCAATAAAAATGCTGATGACTTGACACGGGGAGAATATTGAATGTCATTAACATGTTATTTCCTCTGTTCTGGTATCACTGTCATGTTCTTCCCACTGCTCTAATCTCTATCAGTTGTGGGCATTATTTTTTTTTTTTTTTTGCTTTCCTTGCTTGGATGAGAATAATGGCATTTTTTCAGTCCTTTAAATTAACCACTACTTGAGAAATGATTAGAGATAGGAGGTGACATCCTCAAATATAGAAATTAAAACACGGTTTGATATTTAACAGTATGTTATGTATCGGCTCGAGAGGAATCCTTAAGACTGTCACTATCATCTGATAGTTGATTACGACAGTCACAGCCATCTGCATAGTGATACCAGCAGTATCTTGCTTTTATAAAATGTTTTGAAAGCCCTTAACGAAGGTAGTTGTTGCTGTTCAATTACAGATGGGGAAACTGAGGGATGGGGAGGTAAAGTGAGTCACCCAAGGTCGTTTGCTAGTCCAGTGGCAGAGCCAGATTCCTGTGATGTGTCCTAGCTCTACCCAGTAAAGATGTATTGCCCTACTATTGCTGTGAAACTTGGCTTATTGCACACTGCAGCCACTTTTCCCAACCCATGCTAAACTGTACCTGCTGAAGCCACAGCCCAGCAAGTTTTCAATTGTTCTTACTAGAGATACTTCTGGTTTTATTTCCTGCTCCTGTCTAGATATGGACTATCTCTCTAAATGTATATACTTCACAATGAGGGTTGTGTAGCTGAGAATGTATTTGTGTACAGTTATGAAATGAGCGCTCTAGGAAAAATAGCAATAATCCCTGTCTTCATCCCCTTTCCCCAAACCAGAATAAACCCACTGCTTTTCAGAAAGCCTGAATCTGCCCAGGCATTCCCATTCTGTCACTCTGTGCCAGAAAGCCTGTTGTGATAGCCCTACGGGCAACTCAGATCAGCTTGTACCAAAGAGCATTTGGATCACGTGGGTTGTTTGGCATCCTCATGAGAGAATATGCTGCTGGCCTTGAATGATAGCAATTAAAGGTGCAAAGAAGTCATCTGTCTATTTGCTAGGGCCAGTATCTAGTCTGGTCTCCTACGGTAATCTTGTGTTTTATCCACAACTAATTCTAAATGACTCCAGGAATAGCCACTACTTCCATTACAGGACCATTTCATGCACAGTTATAGTTTATTGTCAGATGGTTTTCAGCAATTAAATTCTAAATTGATTTCACAGTTGCACACGCTGCTTCTGTTATTTATTTTGGTCCTCACCTGTCCAAGGGAATGGGATGCCTCTGTCTCTTCACAAGTAGATGCTGCTGCAGAGCTGAATGGAATATTTTAAGTGCCTGGAAAATAGACTTTTACTTAGAAATAGTGTGCGAGGCAGGTATAACAGACTTTAATTCTCACAAAGCCTCAGCAATAATACTGATGGATTTTGAAAAGGGAAAAATACCATAGATCTTTTGCTAAGTGTCACAGTGCCTACATTTTTCTATTTGTTCTGGTGTCCTGTAGGAAGATGTGTTATTTCTCAACATAGATGATGGAATTAACTCCCTGGTATAGCTGCATTACTGCTCTGCTATTCATTTCTTGAACTCAGCTCAAGTGCCTACAGGTCCTATCCTGCTAAGTTAATGGGAACCTTTCTGATAAGGCAGATATGGGGCCAATAAACCATAACAACTTTATGCCTCAATTTACCCAGGTGTAAAATGGGAATAAAATTCCTCATGTTTTGTAAGGCACTATTGAAAAAGCAAAAGGAGCTAGCTGCAGAGTAAAGCTACACGGTAAAATACTGCTAGACTTTAACCCTCACCTCTTTCAAACCGGTGCTATCTGAGTACGAATCAGAACCCCAATAAAGTTCTCCTGTACTCAGCGTCTCCTCTTTCGCCTAGGGTGCACGCTGGAGTATTTGCAAAGCTTCCTTTTCTTCTCTCTTTTTTTTTTTTTAACCTATGCTGGGACTTTTTGGAAATCATTTTGGTTTTAGGTGATAGCGTGTGTCCTTTTTCTTGCAGAAAGTGTTCTCCAGGCCAAGATCGGCTTCAGGGCAGTTCTGATAGTGAGAGGGAAAAAATAGATATTCGTACCATCTTGGCACCAAATCATTATTATCATGCAAGCAGTTCCCCTTTTTTATTAACATATAAAGAGAACAATTGAATTTTGCAAGGCAGGACTCTTAATCTCCAGGATCAGATTCTTCACGGCAAGGAGGGGGTGTAAAAGTTTGTCTCTTGCTCTGTCTCTTCATGGCGCATGGTCCCAGCTGTATGACTCCATTCATGAATATGCATGAAATCAGATATGACATTGCCCTGCTCCCATTAATAATCTTGTCATCTGACTTGTGCAGCATTAAGCTTCAGCCCGTGGCTCCTCATAGCGAATGCAGCCTGAAGGAAAGGGAGGGAGGGGAGGAAAAAAAAAGGCCATGGCTTTTTTTATTGGGATTAAGTGCTTGAAAATTTTGGCAGGGGGTTGCCAGGAGAGTAAGGGGAGGGAGTGAAAGACAGAGAGACACACACAGGGACAGAGAGACGAGAAATCCTCTATGAATGCGTTGGCTTGTTAGAAGCCCAAAGCGGTGGGTGTAATGGTATGCGAGCTGACCTTGAATATAGCCACTGTGGGTTGCCCCAGCTTTTTGTAAAAGAAGCATTTGCAGCAGAGGTTTGGATTTCAGGCTTTGCAGTCATCAATCATCTCAGCCTATTCTCCTCTTTGACAGCTCTGTACAAGGCCTGACATTTGACACCCAAGACCCCAGGACTTACACAGAGGCACAAGCTGAGGCCCTAGGGAGGAGATAGGGAACTGGGGGAGAAAAAAAAACCACAAC
>WAAD01037374.1:140973-162234 GCA_013389945.1 Fregata magnificens
TTTTTTTTAAAGAAGCCACAAAAGAAGCTACAAAACAAATTGTAACTGTAATAGGAATTGATTTAACAGAAGAACATCACATTGAGTTCTGTTCCCTGCGTTGTGCAGTTCATGCTGATAAGGCTGATCTGAAGAGGTGGGAGAAGAAAGGCAGGCTGAGAGGGCTTTGGGGAAGCAAGAGGAGGCTCACACCTTCATTTCTGCATACCCTGGGCTTGCCAACTTACAAAAGTTTTATTCCATTTTAAGGCAGTTGACCTGCGCTTGAGAAGTTCCAGTTCAAGCCAAGCGGACTGACTAGTTCCGTGAGATGCATGGCCTTGTTGGAGGCCAGGATGGACCCAAGCCAGTTGCCCAGACTAAACTTCAGCAAACCTAGTTACAAAATCAAGTGACTGGGTTGCAGTTCTGGGGGCACTGGGGGTCTAAAGGATGTGAACAAAAAGCAGATATGACTTGTTAAAGTAGATGATAAATGTTTTGGATTAAACCTTTTTGTCCAAGTCAGTGCTGACTTGGGCTGACAAGTCTTAACAGTCAGAATCTTTTTAACATAGTTTTTTTGTCTTTTAGAATACAAATGTAACAGCATCATCCTGACCCCAGAGACTTTTTTTACTTTGCGAGCCCACCCTTTGTTTGTGCATTAAGAAAAAAGGATACCCAGGCCCAAATTACACTTTTTCATCCTATCTGCACAGTCTCCTGTCCCTCACACCCGCTTATAATCAATAGCAAGAAAGACAAGTCCTATGTAAACTTTATGTGCTGTTAAACTGGATCCACCACCAATTTCTCGTGAAAGCCACCCATGGCTCACTGCTACCTCTTTAGTCATAAAAAGGGAGAGATTTGGGGGTTTGCAGAGGGATTCTGTTGCAGATGAGTTTTGGCCCAAGGAAATTCTTTGTGAGCAGGGGCAATCAAAGAAGTGAGCATAAGTGTGCAGGAAAGGACACAGCAAAGTATTTTTCCTCACATTTAACTCTGGAGTGGCACATGGCATATTTAAATTGATCTAGAAACAGGTGACAAAGACTCTCCTCTTTAACTTTGGATTCATCCCAGAAGTATGTATCTAGCCTGTGAATTTTGCTGACACAGGAGGTCACGTTAAATACTCTGGATGATTTTCCAGAAATGTCAGGCTGTCCCTCAAGGAGAGCTTTGGTCAGAGGATGGTTTATTTGAAAAAGTATCGCCCCTCTTCAGGAATTCCCCATACATTGGTTTTGATCTGTTGTGCATTTTTTTTTATCTTTCACTTTGAGTATTTGCCGTTTGTAAGCCGTGATTTCGCTGCCTGAGTCGATGTGTGTATCGTGCAGCGCCGTTTCTGTTTCCGGCGTGGATGACTGAAAGGCGTAGAGACAAATGAAAAGTTTGAGTACGTCATTTCTGAAACAAACGTTCAGAGAAGCACTTCCAGAGTATTTAGCAAACTTTTGTTTTCCATAAACAAAACTGCTCGCTCCAATGAACCTTCCTGGAAAAGGGTCACGAATGATGTCAAAGTGAATTAGTGGCTTTTTATGTGAATGAATGTTTGCAAACATTGTTCTGCTGTCCTGCTTCGAACTAGTAATTATAGTTGCAGCTCTGTGTAAGGAAAACCCAAGCCCACTCTGTAGGACACACATTTACTGCCTGCAGGGGTTAGGATGAATATTTTTCCCTCCCCCACCTCCGGACCGAGCTAAGTGTTCTGCGGATTGTGAGGGTTGCCTTCCTCTGAAGTATCAGGGTTTAGCCACTGCTGGAGGCATGATACCAAACTTGATGGACCAATAGTCTGATTCAATATGGCAATTCCTCTGCTCCTCGTATTTTTCAAACTGGCTTCTGTGTGCACATGCCGAAGTGGATGATTTATCGCCTACTCTGAGACACGCTCTTGCATAGAAAAGGGCAGGATCAAGCACATTTGCTGTGTTTGTGTGTGTATGTGCATATGTGTCTAGAGAGAGACAGATATGAAACAGCTGATCAGTATTGTTTTCTTTCTCCACTCTGGATTTAACCCAGTGTGTGACTCTCCTCCCTTAACCAGCTGCTTTTGCATTTCCAACTTTTCATTCAATGCTGTATATGTTTCCAGGCTTTCTACTTTTCCAGCTCGCGTTCAGTGTAAAGGAAAGAGTTAAAGGATAAGTATCCGTGATTTGGATGTTTATTTCCTTCACTACTTTTCAGGTCCAAGGAAAATCCCAGCAACACCTTTCCAGACTCCAAACCTGACACTTGAGTTTCATTTTTTTTCCTAGTTCTGCACTCACAATGAGGAATTTGCAATATTAGCAATGAGAAGTTTTAAGCTATTGGGAAATCCTTTGATCCATAAAATAAAAGAGGGTTGTGGGGTTTTTTTTTTTCTCATCTGTAAGTTTTTGAAAAAGGTTTAGTTTAGCTTAGCTGAAAAGACCTGAAAACAGAAGTTTGAAAATGTCACCCCGGGTGGAAATGATTATTTTTAAAGCAATGAGTGAGGTGCCATTACAACCCATAGCCATAAATTTATTTCTGTGGCAAAACTTCAGACTCCTCCGTTAGAGAGCTAAAGGCAGAAGCATGCGCTGCTGGTGGTAGCACACCCCTTGGCAACGTCAGGATTGTTCTCCGGGCTCTTCCACCCCTGGTTCAATTACAAAAAGACACAATGGATCATCCATCCCTTGAGGCTGTTCAAGAAAGAGGGAGTGTCTCTCATCTAAAAGTATAAGGAGAAACCACAGGCTGGTTGCAGACATCCTGGAGGGCAGTCCTTTGGCTTGTTACGTAGCAGTGCCTCAATACCTTTGCTTCTTGTTAATCCAGTATGCTTCTGATCTGCATCCAGTATCTTCACCTGATTCCTGTCTTTTCATGCCCTCCTTGTCTGCAGGATTATTAGGCTACGATATTTGTTTATGTAATCCTCAGCTGTGTACTTTTTAAAATTTCACGTTCTGGTAATAAGTTCAATGTGTAGACCCCTATCAAATCCCTAAATATGCATTGGAAGGTCACAAAGAGGAAGAAGCTGTCATTGTCCATGAGCCTATTTCATGGTTTTATGTCCAGGCCATGAAGAACTTGATGGATTTGCTTTGAGTTTTTACATTTGTTTTGAAATCAAAACTCCAGCTATAGATGTACAAACAGACATGAAAAGGAATGAAAGACAAGCAGTCCAGTGGACTACAACTAGCATCAGATGTACCGCACACAAAGAGCAGGTGAAAATAATGTATGCAGTGCAAATAAAACAAGGGAAAGTGAAGAAGAGTATTATGGTCTGGAGTGTACCTGATTCTAAAGAGACTACTTTAAAAATATTAATAAAAAATGGTAAGAATTGTCTAGCATTTAAATTCCTTAACTGAGACACAAAAGCTCAGACAAAACACAAATCAAAGTATAACTTCTTGCCTTCAACAGAATACAATGAGAACCAATATGTTGTTATGTAGTACATCATAAATATCTAGGGATAAACACTGGAGACCAAAAGAAGAAAGGATGGATCATTTTTATTTTACCTCCTTTTGTTGCTTTTTTTACTATTTCAGTTATGTTTTGCTCTATAAAAATGATTATTATTCCTCTCATACCACCACTATTGATGTGAAATTATTGCATAAGTGAAGACTAAGGGATCCATTTCAGCAGAGAGGCAGCCTTGTTCTAGGTGCTATAGACACTGGTGAGTGAAGAGTCCTCACACTGGTGACGAGCATGGAGACAAGTATTTGTGAAACCAGATTGATAATTCATCTGCAAACAGACCAATGTGACTTTCCCTCTTATGCCCCCAAAATGTAATAACTGCAGCTGTGTTCAGCTTCACTCAAAACATTGCATCCTTTTCCCTCGCGCATGGGTGGGCACTTCATGATGCTAAATAGGACATTTTGACTGCTCATATCTGTACCTTGGGGCCTACCAGATCTGAGGGCAACGTAGTGCCTGCTCATTTGACTTGCACAGCTGCAAAGCTTCCAGCACAAATGCTACTCGAACGCTTCTGTGCGGGGGTTGGATCTGATGGCACATTGCTCAGTTGAAGAGGAAAAATAGAGAGACAACAAACTCCCAAGCCTTAGTGGAGTGAGCCACCCTCCCCAAGCCTATGAGATTAAAGCAATGGATTTTCAAGTAGTTCTTCAGAGTGACTAATTTATATGGATATCAAGGATTCAGTTGGAGAATTAAAAAAAAGTAGCTGGGGGAAAATATGATGCTCTTTAAGTCCCAGTGGTATGCCACATTCATTTTACTACAGAGTTTATTCTTTAGTACTTTCATGGATTGACATGAGGGAGGAATTCACATGTCAGGACAGATAAAATCTCCCTCCTGCCAAAGGAGTCTATTCAGACATGCATGTTAGTAGGTTGATAACTTATTCTGTATTGCAGAGGACTCAAAGATAGACATTTCTCCTTTTATCTCCATCTCTGCGCTCCCTGCATACTAAAGATATGGGGAAACAGCAAGATACATCTTAACTAGCCCTCTCAGAGAGGAGCGACTTTTCCTAGTCCGTGCCAAGAGATGCAAACTTAAAGGAATAAGGTGTCACACAGACTAATAGTAAATACATTAGCAATGTTTATGCGCATAATTTGAGCCCTGTGTGAATATTGTTTAAAAAATACAAACCCTGGACTTCGTGGTTAATTTTTTTGCCAAAAAAAATGCACAGTATTGCAATGCTGTTGTTTCATGTTACTCTGCTAGAGGGATGGGGAATAGGTTGAGAAAGATGGGGGACCAGGACAAGTAAAACACGTTGAAGAATCCATCTTTGACACGCTTTCCAAATACTAATGAAACCTTTGTGTTTTCCTGGATGATAGGCCCATTCTCCTTCTAAAGACCAGGGAATTGAGTCAAACAACTTTATTTCTTGACCAGAGCAGTAGAAGTATGTCTCCTCCTCAAACTGGAGTTAAAATTCAGGAATGTTTAGTCTTATGCTTAAGCTGATCATCTCAATTTAATATATTTTTGATTTTCTGGGACTATCAAATGGCATAATTTTAGGGAAACTGGTTATTTAAGAGTATTAAATTATGCGGGTATCTTTCTTAAGGAGCTCTGTTTGGAAAATGGGGGATGAAGGTCCTCCAGAGTATACCTCAGCGCACCTCTGAACTGCCCCCTGGCAGAAGGACTTTTTTCTCTCTCTCCTTCTTTCCGTCTTTCCAGTGATGACACTGGGAGAGTAGCCTCCTTCACTGGGCACTGTGGGGCTAAACTTGTGGGTATGAAATACATCAGACATACTAGGAGTTTCTCTGAACTTTCTCTCCTCCTTCCAGCTCAGTTCCCAAAAGCGTATTCTTCTTACTTTTAAGCAGCTCATATACGTAGATTGAGATTAAAGAGGTTTAGAAAGTGTTATATATAGATGTATGTACATACCTCAAATATTTGCCTAGATGTATCTTATCTAAACTTCTGCATGTATCTGAATTTCCCAGGCTTGAACCATGGTTCGTGTAAATTAGTGTTGTCTCACTGTCTTTGAGTAAGCTTATTTACGTCTGCCCTGGAATTAGTCCCCTGTATCTCAGCCAGCACTTAGCTGCAAGAGTCAAAATGACATGGATATGGACTGTTTTCCTGTTATCTCTAGCCTCTCTAAAAACAGAAGCTATTAGAAATATTGTGAGAAAGCTATCTAGCAAGATTTGCACCCCACTTAAGAGTTTTAGATGGATATCTGGCAAGTATTGTACAGTTATACCAATCCCCAAACTGCAGCATAGTTTTCTTTGGCTTAGTAGTAATTCATTTTGATTTACATCCCCTAGCTTTGAGATCTTGTAATTTCAGAGATCTCCAGACAACACTTTTTTCTTTTGCCCCACCATTTTCATATATTTCCAAGCTGCCTGAATGAAGAAATGTAACACGGAAAAAACCTCATGAAAATTCCCCCCCAGCCCTTTGTTTTTTTTTTCTCTGGGAAATGCCGTCTATACTGTGGTCCTTTCTAGAGAATACTTTAATTTTACTAAGGTCCAATCCAACATGCTTCATTTTGGAAGTAAAAAGATTTTCCCAGATAAGACTTAGTGAAGTAACGACTCAGAGGCATAGACAGACCAAATGGACTATTTGTTTCATATTAATTATTAATGTGGTGTTATCACTAATGATAATATATAATGACACATGTTCCAATGAATTCTCCTCTATTTGTGTATCACTTAATGTGAGAGTGATTCTCTTTAGACTATAGAAGATGGCATCTCAGCATGGATGATTATACATACGGTAAGAAAAAGGGTACAACTGGATAACATAAGCGACCAATTTAAATTCAGTCACACGTCATATAAATTCTGTATTTGCTTTCCACTTTCTTTACGGAATAATTTTTTCCTATTATTATTGACCAACAAATACATTCTTTAATGTTTTAAGAATATTTTAGACAAAGAGATTTCAACAAGGTGAGCTCAAAACTGTGATTTCAACTTTGAATCGTTCTTTTCTATTGATCTTCCTGTGATTTACAACCATTTCCTATCAGAAAGTTCTCTCCTGCTTTATGTCAAAGAAATTTGGGGCACAGTTTCATCCCTACGGAGTGCACCTGCTTTGTGTCCCTTGTGAAGGGAGATTAGTCTCTAGCTTTGAGAATTTGTTGCCTGTTGGCTATCTTCACTGTAAAACGAACCAAAAAGTTCTGTGTGTTTCTAGGTAGAATTGCTTGGAGATTTGTAAAACGATTTTGATCTTGGATCTGAGCCTGCCATTAAAGTGCTTGACTTGCCTTGACCACTGTAATTTTAGAAAGCTGACCCTTCTCCCTTGCAATTTACACAGTGTTTTTAGCTTAATGCAGAATTTCCCTCTTCTGCAGCTGGGAAGAGAATATCCATCATTTTCAGATGTGGACATGTGATCCAGGAGGCAATTGAAGGTATTTTGGAATCATATGGTTTGGCTCATGGATTTGGATTGGTCAAGAGAGATTTGCTTGAAATCCTTGAGAGAGCGTGGCACCTCACTGACTCGAGAGGCATTTTAAAATAAAACCTGAAGTTAAATGCATTTTATAGAGAGGCTTAAAACTTCTAAAATATAAATCTAAAATATTTATATGTGGGCTGCAATGGAACAGAAGTTACGACCTCATATGTGAATGTCTAGGATTTGTTTTTTCCTTCCACCAGCCCACCTGGAATGACTTTAGCTTTCAGCTTTACCTCAGGCTGTACCCAGGTTAGCTTCTAGTGACTTATGACTCCATCAGTCTGCACAGATATGTGCTGTACTCCTTCAAGGGAAGTAGTTCATCTTCTATATGACTGCATCTCCACCTCTTCCAAAGTTCAAAGAACCCAGGACAATTGCTTATTCGAACGGGCTTCCAGTGAGTATAGAAGATGTTCTCCCTGCCTTCCCGTGTGAAGCAGGACTTTCTGGTGAACTTTGATAGAGACAAAAACTTCCAGAGTAATCCATCCCCTGTTGAACTAGAAAGACATGTGATGATGGTGATGAAATATCAGGTGAGATTGCTCAGTATATTTTAAGGAGCTTTGAACTGGAAATGGATCCATTTAGAGCTCTTTTCTGAAGTCAGAGGAGCACATTTTTTATGATCCATTTCCCACGAACTAACAACTGTTCCCTATCCAGCAGACAGTTTACTTGTAGCTATTTTGACTTGCATTATTCCACTTAATGAAGATAAACATAAGTCAGACACAGGAAAGCCACAGAATGAGTACGAATGGGAAGTGTTCCAAGTATTCAGCATTTACTAGACAAAATTGGCCAGTAATTCTTTCTGCTTTTCACTGAGGATAAAAATCCCTGAAAGATAATCATCATCATTGTTTGAACTAATATAGCATTTTTATCCAGTGATCTGAGAACACTTCCCAAACATTAACTGGACTGAGAACAGCCTTGAGATTAGATTCATATTATTTAAAATACCTGTTTTACAGACAGACAAACTCACAGGTCACCTAGAGGTACCATGACTTCCCATGGGTCACAGAGTCAGAAGAGTACAGAAGATTTCTGACTACCATTGCTATGATTTCAGTGACATTGAAAAGGGTGCTTAATATTGCTTATTCGAGTTGCTTAAATTATTCATATTACAGCAAGTTTTGGCATGAATATTTTTTCTGCTTACGTGCAGCTTTTTTAAAAATGGATTCTTTTTTAGTAACTATTTGCATGGCTGTACACCAGCACATTTCATCCTATAAACTGTTCATGTTTTTAATGCTCAGGATTGTTAACTGGCAGATGATTAGCAACCTAGATCACAGGTTGGTTTTTCTTCCTTTTGATTGGATTACAATAACTTTTTTTGAGCCAGAGAAGAAAGAACATCAAATATTCAATTCATGCAAGACTACCTTTGTGGGAATATAGCCACTTCCCTGGTACGAATATCTATTCCCCAAACCTTTATCTGAACAAAAACTACTTGCATGTATGTTTCCATAAAGCAAATAGTAGCATGGCATGAGCATGGGTGAAACAGATGCTCAGAATTAAGACGGGTGCTCACAGATGCCGTAGTTCACCCAGTTCCAGTGACTGTACAATTAATAGGTGATGGTGAACGGACTTAAGTAGAGTAATGCACTGGAAACAAATCAATGCACTTGCAGTTCCTCAAGCTTTTTCTATATGGTACTGTCTTCAGTCATCAGATGATGACTTAGGGCAATTTTGTTTCTTTATTTGTAGATCCATGGTTTAAAAAGTTACCTAGTCTTCTCCTGCTCGTGTTCCACTAATGACAGTAAGTAGACTGTGATGTTCACACTGAAATCATTTGCCCAGGCAGGCTAGATAGATCATGCCCTTCCTGAGCCTTGAAACTATACCCTACAAACAGCATCATATGGTTAATTTTTAAGCCAACTGATCAAGTGTTTAATAAAGCAGAGGCTGGGGTGATGATGAGGAGAAATGTTGTCCACAGAAGTCATTGTTCTGGTGGGCTTAATCTCTTAACCCTTTGTAGTGTGGCAGGAACAAATCCATGAAATGGAGCTTTGACTAGTCAGACAAGAGGGGGAGATAAAGGTAGGCATCAACTTGTGAGCCAAATGCATCAAAAATATTGTTTAGGTGTTACACTGGGATAATTATTGATTTATAGAGCCAGTGGGTAGAACACTGATCTGGGGATTAGGGTCTCCAGGCTTTATTCTTGATCCTGTCATATTTTGCTGTCTGATCTTGAACACTTCTTTCTCCCTTTCTATTTTATCCACACATCTTTGAGCTAATGTGCCTGCAGAGCATAACCCTGTTTGACCAGGGCATGGCCTTCCAAAAATATATTTGCAGATTCTGCCTCCACAATTTATATGAACCTTGACCTGAATTGGGACAAGCAGGTTCTTTGAATTACAGCAGCACACATGTTGACATAAAACTGGAATCATTTAATGGGACAGGTCTCAGTGTTTTAATCAGATAGCTCAAACTACCTCTTTATTCTTTCACATAAAGTTAGATTTGAAGCAGATGATCAAAATTTATTTATGCATGCATTCAAACAAGACAACTTTGTAACTGAGAAAGCTTAAACTTTTGTGTTTAAAAAAACCCAACAACGCTATTTGGGAAATGAAGTCATCTGCAGAAAAAATACTGACACAACAACAAAGCAGTCTTCCAATTCCTGTGTTTTTGGGTTACGGCATGCCATCTTTGGTATTTATTTCCCTAAGAGCTTGCCTTTTTTTAACAGATGTATACTCCTTTCATTGGTGTTTATTTAAAATCCTGCCAATATATCTGAAATCAGCACATACTGAATGTTGATGCACCACCTTGCCTAATTGACTTAGCTGGAAAATAAACAGTGAAAGGCTATTTTAGCAGCAAACCGGTTGATACAGCTACTCATTCCCTACCTTTATCTATGTACCACACAAGCAGACAAGTACCAGCGCCCGATAGCACGGACGCAAGGTTGCTACACATGTTTTCTGCAGTCTTTAGCATTTTAGGGACAAAATTGGGATTGGTGTCACTGTTATTCTTTGAATCAGAAGAATAACATTTTTATCTCTGTTGCCCTAAAACCTTGATAACACCCGTAAGATGCCATCGGAACCATGAGCACTTATTAAAAGTTATTATTTTAAAAACAATAGGTTCCTGAATATTCACAGTAAATAAGGGTTATAAGGGTATTCACGCAATGTGAATAATTTGCTGCTAATAATATTGACACTCAATCTGTCTGCAAAATATCTCTGTTAGCAGGAAACAATCACGCTGGGAGGTGTTAGGAAGACTGCAGTGGAGTGGCAGAATGAAGCAATTAAAAACTGATTGGAAAATGTATTTGAAATCTGAAAAAAATATTTTTCTGCCTTTTTAATATGAAATACTAGAAATGAAATAATGAAGTATTATTACAGAGAAAAATTGCTTCCTGTTAGTTTTGCTGCTTTTTTTTTTTTTTAAACAAAAATATGAGTTTGCTTACCAAAAGAGACCCAACTTGGAACATGTTGGCAAAAAAGGCATAGAAACAAAGCGCTCCGACAAAAAAAAGTAAATTTTTGACCATGCAGTGGTACTGATCACTGAATTGGGACGTGAAGAAGCCGGATGCAGTTTGTTAGGAAGAATTGAGGAGACAGGGCTTTAGCAGACAGGCATAAAGCGTTCTTAACGAAATTGATACTTCAGTTTCATGTAGGATATGCTCTTTTCACACAAATCTTAGTGCTGACGTGATCTTTTGGTCAACTTTTCACCAACTAAAATGATTATTCCTGGGAAAATATTTAGCAGATGAAATGGTAATTTTCATTTGAGTTGGGTTAGGAACTGATACATCTTTTTGAATGAATATTTTGGGGGTTTGGCATTAAAGATTTTCCATCACATATTTCAGAAGCTAATATTTATTTTTGTTAATTTAGCACAAAGGTTACTCCTCTGAAGCTGTTTTTGAGCTCTTATCCATCATACCAGGGTATTAAATGACTACAGATTTTTGCCATTGATATAAAAGTGTCTTAATGTATTTATGCTACACATGTGCTTTATTAGAACAGGATTTTTATACCATATCATTAAAAAAGAATATGAAAGTAATATAGTGACAAAATATGGATTTTTTCATATGTCTTTGCTCAGGAGGAATTTTTAACATTAAAATAGTAAATCAAAAATATAATGCAGTAAAGAAGAACCATTGGATTAGACTTGATATGAAAGAACCTGATTATGTTAGAACATTTAGCCTATTTAAACAAAAATAAAGTTTTCTGTGTGTTATTGATTATGGCTCAGATTCCTTTGTAATAATTTTCTCTTGTTTTTATTTTTTATTAACTTTCCCTGATAAAAAATTTAATTTTTAAACTAGTCATTAGGTGTACAGACAATTTAGTTTGGTTTTTTTTTTTTAATAATTCTCCAGTTTGGCATATTCTGTATTTGCTTACTATCTACCTGCTCACAGATACCATTCCTGCTATACTCTTATCTTACCTTACTCAGTGAATTAGGAGATTTTTAATGGTCGTTCATGTTAGATACTCTGAGACAACATGCATTGCCAGACAAAATAAAATCCCTGTCCTAGAGCATCATTTCTAAGTCATACTGATGTTAGCTACTCAAATAGTTAGACTTATTGTGCGCATTATATACATGTTAAATAAAAAAGGAAGAATCAGAGGAAAAGGAATAATTTTGTACTCTCAGTATCAGTTTTCTGGAGCTAAGAATTGAGACAGAACAGTCAAGGCTCAGAAAGCTTTCCTAATTGTAAGCTAAAAGGCAGGAAACTCTTGGGTTGAGCTAACAAGAGGAATAGAAAGCTTTGTTGAGCAGAATGACACTCCTGAACAGCTTAAATTTACGATCATCACATGAGTAAATCTCCCATTGATTCTGAGCTGAAATGGCTCAGAGCTGGTGGCTTCACAGCCACCTCCTCTGAGCTGAATGGTGGCTCTGAGGATATACCTGTGTTTGAAACTTGCTTTGAACACATGGGCATGTTGCAGCCAGATAGGAGAAAATTGGATCCCATCAGGAAATGACCAGTGCAAGAGGAGGTTATGAGTTTATTAACCTGATGAATATAAAAAGTAAGTATTTGGTGTAAAACCTGTCAGAGATTACACTTGTAAAACTTCTAATTCAGCTATTTCCTCTTATGGCTGTCAAAATATGTCTGGGGTAAGTTAATACAACATTATACATTTCAGAAGCTTTTGCTCTAACCTGAAGTTCAATAATTTTTTCTAGCAAGTTTTTTCCTTCCTCACCAACTTGTCTTATCAACAGCCTACCTTTTTGTCTGCAGGCTGGCTTCTCAACTGTTTATTTCCATAGCTATAATCTTTGCTCTGTGTTTTCCAAAAGCTTTCAAAATGCTTAAAACCAATTCTTAGAACAATAGCAACCTGATGGGCTGAATGCCACATGGGTAATTACTGATGGACTTAAGGAATGAGTTTTGCTCATGAACTGGAGTCTCGCTGGCGTCTCTGCAGCCTGTCTCCTCTGTTTAATAGCATTTCTGGAGAAGGCTAGAGAGAGAATTGTGGCCCTGATACAAATTTCAGCTGAAGGAGGCAATAGGTAGAAAAGTAGAGCAAAGGAGCCCCAGAGAACCGTTGCACCCCACCTTCGTTCCCCTCACATGAGTCAAATGACAACATTTTGCTATGAAAATCCAACACATTGGACAACCTTTGCCTGCAAAATTTTCCGCACTGAGGAAGAAAAAAAAAAATTGCTGGAGAAGATTTTTTAATTTTAAACCAAGTACATCATATTAAATGGTTCTGTAGTCTCTCCCTTTCTCTCACTTTTTGCCCTCTAGACGAGGAAGGATTTATCTCATACATTTCAAAAAAAGTCACCTCTCTGTAACCTACAGTTCATTCAATCAAGGCTTAGCGTAAATAATCAGTATGGAAAACACCGATCGGCTTTGAAGAGCCCCTGGATTTAGGAGGAATACACTGCTCATGTCTGTGGAACTCCTCTGGGAAGCAAAGAAAGGAGAATGTGTCTTGATTTACACTGCCCTAATTCTCGGATCTGCCAGCCTCTCTGCTCTGTCCACTTCACTACCATCAGATGCTGTGAGACAAGCATATGGTGTTTACTTCTCTGACTGACATCTCTCTGGTTTTCCTCACTCCTCGAGAGAATCCTCTCTTGCCAAGTCAATTTGCAAGGGCTCGGATGTAGCCATGGCCCTCTGGTCGGGATCCAAACTATTCCTCATTTTCCCTTGGCAAATGTCAGTAGAGGACAATCTCCTTCCTCCCTACAAAATCAGTGTTTCACAGAGGGAAACTCAAATCCAAAGAACAGCCTGACCCTGTGTGTCCTTCTGTACCTCATTCATTTGGGGCCGTACGAAGATGCTGCCTGGAGACTGCAGCAGCTCCCCGTGCTGCCCCTGTGAGTGCGGAGCCTAGGGGCTGGAGGGGAGTGGAGCAGCCTGGGTCCCAGGTGAGGGACTGCTAGGAAAGCCTTGCCAAAGGTCTGTGGACAGCCACTGGCATTGCTGCTGCAGCTGATGAAGACTGAAAGGAAGAAGAGGTGCCAAGCAAAGGGCTTGCATTTGCTGTAGGTTGTGAAGCTTAAATGGAGCTTGGCTTGGGAGTGGTTTTAATATCCCAGGGAGTCCCCCTCCCCACTTAGAGACGCAAGCTCGACATGTTTTGGGATGAAAATTTTAAAAAAAAGAACTCCAGCCTCTTTTAAGATCTACTTCTTGTGCTTTATTCCTTTTCTTTTCCTCCTTCTATCACCTCCCTCCCTCCCTCCAACACTTTGATCTGGTGGCAATGGCATCTTTATCGCTCTTATCAGGTCCCACGTTCTTGGCTGTCCTTTTGAAGTGTGATTTCCTGCGTCTAGTGGTCAAGAAAGGATACTGGGCACTGCAGGTTTCCTGTCGCTTTTCCTCTGTATCTACAAGTTTGCTTCGCTTTCCTTCCTGTTTTTCTGTTTCATTTGTTTGTGTTTCCCTTTGCTGTCCAAACCTGCATCTCTCCCTCAGACAGGTTCTCCCCCACCCATAGATCATTATCACTCATCTTTTTTTCTTCTCCAGCATCTCAGAGTGATCCTTTTCCTATTGTGCCTCATCCTTTCTATCCTTCCTTCCTTCTTCTTTCATCTGTTTCTTAAGCTTTTTTTTCAACTCTTTGATTTTGACTCATGTTTTCTGGTCTTTCTAAGATGTTCTTTAGACTTGTCCTAGGCCCCTGACTGAACTGGAGAAAAACCTGAAAACGAACCAGATGTTCCTTTGGGATTTTGTCCAAAGCACACCGGAGTCAGAAGCAACACTAATCGACTCAACGGTATTTAGGGCAAACTCCCTCTTCTTGCATCTCCTGAGCATTTGCTAGTCTTTCCAGCTCTCTTCTGATGGCAGTTTGCAATCTTTGACATGTTATTAGTTTGAAGGAAGATCTTTATAGAAAGATTATCTTTTTTTTTTTTTTACTAAGAAAAAGAAGGCTCTGAAGAGATATTTAGCTTTCACAACCAGTAAATGCAATTCCATATTTCACTACAGGCTCCAAATCTGTGTTGGGATTTTCCAAATCTATGATGTATGAAATAATTCAGATGGTAAAACATTATTCAGGGGCTTCCCAATTATTCCCACAATACCTGTTTGGGAGACTGAATAGCGCTGCGGCTGTTTTTTCTGATTTTAAGGAGGCTTTTACTTTCCACGGGGAGGTGGCGGTTCAGTTAAAAAAACCCCACAGCCATGAGTTTAGGCTTTCTCATGTACCAGCACTATCTGAGTGCATCCAGGCACAGGAGGAGTGAGGAAAACTTAATTTCAGCCACAATGCTGATATTTGGCAAACGAGTGGTTTTACGGTGCTTCATGCAGCTCTGTTATTTATTTATTTATTCTTACAGATAAAGCACAGTGACTTAATGGGTGAGCTGGGCTATCACATTAACTTCTCCATCCAGCTGGGCACAGATTTGCAGCCTGCTGCCACTGGGCAGGGTAGGATCTAAGCTTGCTTGCTGGGTACGGTGTAGCTCTCATACCCAGCTGAGCTGTAGCTTACCAGGGGATACTTCCCCTCTTGGAGGTACAAATGGCAGCTGCTTTAGGCAACAGGAGAAGGCCTTGGCATATTCCTGCTCTGTCAGGGAACATACTGTACTTCGCTCTCACCAGATGCTCATGGTGCATTATCATCCCGTTTTCACTCTAGGAATCATTGGCTGAAAAAACACTAGTAAGGCTGGGGGTGAAGTGAATACATATTTTATAACATGAGTTTATTGCAGCCTTTAAAATCTGATCTGAATCAATATCCTCCTATCCTAAGAAGACTTTCTTCCGAACTTTCTGTGTTATTTCATTCCAATAAACTGAAATGCTTAGTACGCTGAATATATCAAGTCTTTGCTTCTCCCCTATCTTTAGAAAGAAAAAAAAAGAGAGTGAATAATTCTGGAAAGTTTTTTTTCTCCTTCGTTTAATTATTATTAAACTGTAGAAAAACAAGTGCAATGACGAGAAGGAAAAAAATAAAAAAGAAAATCAGAAAAAAAGGAAGAAATAAAATGGAATCACAACTTCTGATTTCAGCTTTAATGTCTTCCCTCCTTTGCCAGCTAGCAGAGCCCAGGAAGAGTTGTGCTCTAAGGTAACACAGGCAGCGTGGAGGAAAGCTGAAAGACTCTCTTTTAAATAGGAAGGTGGATTGCTGCCTGCTAAGGGTGTTTTCAGGCGGTGAGTCTTTTCTGTTGTTGTTGTAGCTGCGTAGCAGCGCAAGACAAAAGGGGACATTGCAGCTTTCGAGCTTTCAGGACTGGGGGCTGAGGAGGAAAGGAGAGAAGAGCATGATTGATGGAGTTCTGGTTGGCTTATAAAGGGCAGCCGGGAGTGCAGGGAAATAATCAGGGAAAAGGGCGTCCCGTACTGGCTCTCTCAGAGGGGAGAAATGAATCCTGCACCTCTGCATTATTAAGTTGTCAGGCGGGCTGATGATGAAAATCTGAAGGTCAGGCATAACAAGAAGCACCTTATGGGGGGATCATGACCTTTCTGGAAGTGCTACACTCATGTTTATCTGCACCTAACCCTTATCCACAATTCTTCATTTGATAAGAACACTGGGAGAAGGGACAGGGAAGGGGGGAGGGAGAGGGAAGTCCTCATCATATGTATAAGCAGTGTGTGAAATTAGGCTTCCTGTGAAACTGATTGTGGATGCTCAATTCACAGTGAAAGATAATAAACCAAAAGGACACACGAGGGATGCAGGCAGAAATTGTTCACTACAGTGGAACTCAATAAAGGGAACAAGAGCTTTCCTAAATGACAAATTTGGTACAGCGGTGCTAAAATCAGGATTCTCCCTGGCACCACTGCAGCAATTTGCTCTCAGCTCTACCACTTTTTATTTACTTTGGAAGTCCTAATAATGTTAGAGAGTGGCTTTTTCATCTATTTATTTATTTATTTCTCCTCAGCAATGTTTATTCTTTAACTGCTTACTTTAAACCAAAGAGTCAAGGTGAAGGACAATGAAACGTTAGATTCCAATTGATTTTTCCTCTTTAGTTTCCATATCAGAAATGAGTATAAATATAAATATATTCCAGGGTTAGATGCCTGTCCTATGTGTGCCTTATTGACTGCTTTAATAAATGTCATGACCCCTTCTGCACGCATGTGCACACACGAACTCACACATGCTTGCAATCAAAGAGGTAGAGGCATTGCTTGGATATAAATGCAGTAACGATGGCAATCACACAGAAAGTATTCCAAACCTAAATCTGCTCTTGGAATGTGCTAATAAGCTTTTTATTTCACCCCAATTTACAGCATCTTGATTTTGCTTTTCAAATCCATGCAGTATTTAAAGCATGACAAAGTACACTTGTGGAAAAGTGAAGTCAAACAAGACTTCATAATTATTGCAATATATTCACTTTTCATGCATAATCCTTTAAATTAGCGATACAATATATCACCTCTACTGCCACTAGAGGCTAATGCACCTCTATTGAAAGCTGTGTTAAGGAAAATTATGTCCTATCTTGAAAAGGCACGTAACCTTCCAAAATATTAAATGACAGTAGGTTCCGATCCTGTAGTTCTTGCATACTCAAGTAGCCTCATTAGCCTTGATTTTCTTACGTCAATGGACAATAACCTATTAACTTTAATGGATTTACTAATATACACTGATGTGAGATCAGAATCAGTACCTTTGGGACATCTTATTTAAGGATTACCAGACCAGCAGGAAAAGAAATATAATATACAAACTAATGAATACTTTTATTAGATGAATAGTATGATACTGGAACCCATCAACTGCCTTTAAAATGACTCTTTAATGAAGAGGTGACACTGAAAAATACTATGTTGTCGATACAGCACATAATGTACCTTCTGTATCACATAAAAATGAAAGAAAGCTTTTCTATTTCTATTGTTTAACTGATCCAATTTATCTAATTTTACTCTTCTGGCCTCCCATGTGCTTCCTATCGCTGTGGTTTACAGACCACTTTTGGTATCCTATTAAAAAACAACAACAACTAATAATGCCTGTGTATTGTGTAGTGACTTTCATCTCCAAATCTGGTACTGATCCATGGTGGAGGTTGATACAACTTACTGCTGATGAAACTAGGGCATGGGAAACAAAGTGACTTGTCCAGAGTCACTGAGAAGACTAGTGATAGACCCTAGGTCCTCTGGAATTAAATCTGGTGTCCTCCTCATTTTTAACTTTTTTTCTTTAGGTGAAACAGTACGTTTTTAAATGGGTAGAGCTGAACCATAATTTGGGTTTCGATCTAGGCTTTTGGTCAGATTTGGTGGAGTAGAGTCGTATGCCCTTGCAGAAGTCAGCAGAAATCCTTGTGGAACAAGCCGTTATTTAGGGTGAACAAGGGCTGCAGAAAGCAGGTTGCATCTTAGCTCCATTGCAAATCCCTTTTGACTAGCAATATTTGCAGTAGGTATTGAATGTGAAAGCCCATGGGGGTGTAAAAATATACTTTGAAGGTCATTGTGTGGGGAGATTTGCCCCCAAGCAACAAAGACTATGAACCACTCCAGTTTTTCTACGCAACGGCGAATCTCTCAGGTTTCAAGGGAAATGGGAATTGTTAGGAGATCGGCCTTTTCAGATTACTTGGCCATTCCCAAAACTTTGCCTTTATAACCAAGCCTCTACATCCACTGTGATGTGATCATCATGGGAAAATAAATTTATCTTGGCTCATCTGTATTCGCTCAATAGTGTACTTGTTTTAGCTGTATAATGTGAGCATCCCAAAACATTGCTTGGAAGCAAGAGCCAAATAAAAGGAACTGTACAGAATTTTCACAGCTTTGTCCTTTGTAACTTCCTCACATAGATTACTTCACTCTTTTTTGTGGTGGGGGCTCCCATTTAAGTCCCTCTTTGCTAACCAGCCCCCATTTCCATGAAACGTAAGCATCTATGAGACTTGCGAGAGATTTTATTATCTTTTGAGACTTTTTTCCTCCTCCTCCTGTCATCAAAATTGAAACTGGCTGATAGATGAGACAGAGAGGCATGATCTCATAACATGGTTTGTTAGAAATGGAAGCTAACAGATAATCTGTGTAAAAACTGTTGGCCAAATCAGATTTTCTTACAGATTTCAGAATTGCATTCTTTTATAAGTTTATATGACACATTCTTGTTATTGCTTACCTTAAAATCTCACGCCAGATATTACTAAAAATCAGCTGTTGGTTTTTTTTTTTCTTCCTTTTGTGTTACTAGAATACATTGTAATGTTGATATTACTTAGGAAGGGTTTGACTGTCAAGTATCCATACTGGCAGCATCTTATGAAAAAATGTGGAGCCAATAAAGCAGGGTAAGATACTGATGTTAGAAAAACCTACAAGCAACCCATACCCAAACACAAAAGAGCTTGATTTTATGCAGTGCAGAAGACAAAAGTAATGAAAAAGGAAGGCTTCTTAATAGTAGCTAGTGAGATGTGGTAAGTCCTATGGCAGATCTTAAACCTAATGAGTCTGACCTAAGAAATAAAGAAGCCTTTTTCTTCACAGCATCCAGAATAATGAGTGATGATTTCTAGTTGAACTCTTTTAAAATTAGATCTGGCTAGACTCAGTGGGCAAGTTTGCCTCACATAATGGATCATTTCTAGGCCAAATGCAGCTTTCCTTGAAGTCAATGGAAATATTTTCATTGACTTCAACAAATTTTGATTCAGGTGCCTCTATCTATTAAGCTATATAAAGTTCTGAATAATCAAGGAAAGGGCATTTACGTGGTTCTTTGTAGTGGCTTTGAAGCTCTTTTAGGGATCACAAAAATGAGCTCAATTTTTTGTTCAAACCTGAGGTTTTATAACCTGTTAGTTAATAACACGGACTGAAACTTTTTATACTGTCAAAAAAAATACTAGATATGTTTAAAAATAGCTCCTGAGAAAGGCGTGCCACCTACCATTTCCACTGTTCTTTTTTCAGCTGCACAAAGCATTACTATACTCTTTAGTGAGGACTATGTTTACTCTTTGTTTGCAAAGCCTGCATTTTAAAGTGTGATAATGCCCCAAACTCAATGCAAATCTCAGAGGGCTGAAAGCTGGCATGGGAGATGCCAATCCAGGTGTGGTGCTCCCTTTCAAAGCGTGATAGAAGCCATAGCTGAGTTATAGGGTGGCAGTTGCACACACATCACTTGGCCAAGCTGCAGGTAAAAATGGCTTAATATCGAAACACAACAGTTTACAAGCAGGCAGTTAATTCTTCATATGGGCCAGGTGCCTTTTGTGAATAAGGAGGGACAAATCTGACGGAGGAGGCTTATTTTCCCACCCATTTCTTTCACAAAACAAATAAAGAAAAAACACACTGGCTTCTTGTTTCCTCTTCTCCCTTCTTAAATCTCTTCATCTTCAGTCTTCCTACTACTCTTGCCAGTCCATTT
Source organism: Fregata magnificens (assembly GCA_013389945.1). Lineage (NCBI taxonomy): Eukaryota > Metazoa > Chordata > Aves > Suliformes > Fregatidae > Fregata > Fregata magnificens. The sequence goes on from WAAD01037374.1 coordinate 160,950, forward strand.
CTCTCTCATGTATTCTCTTGTTGATGGTGTTTCCACCCATGTGGTTGCTGCTAGCTTAACTTTTCAAGGAGTCAGCAACTGCTGTTTGTGTTATGCTGCTCATTACAGAGGTTCCTTATGCACTGTGGTCTCAGTCTTGGAAATCTGTGGCCTCAATTTTCTTTTTGGTTGTTTTTCCTTAGTCAACAAAACTGTATAAATCCATTCAAATTGAAAACACTATTGCTATTTGTGCATGGGATGAAATTCTATACATTTCTGCCAGGAAAGTGAACATCAAAAAGGGCAAGAATATTTAAGGAAAAAATGCCAAAGACTGTGTTGTCTTTTGAGTTTCCATGATACATAATCTCTGCTATGCTCTTCTGTATGGAGGAAGTTTTCTATCACGGACCTTCTATTCTCTGTTAGCTAGAGAAAAAATTTAGACAGCTTTGGATTTTTTTTTTTTTTTTGGTTTCTGTATCTGCTAAATACACATAAGTGAGGGTGAGCACAGGTTGTGAATTAATACAAGGTATGTAGTTAATGTAGTCAGTCACCTGTATGTCAGGTCAACAACCAGCATTTGTTCTTTAGGGAGTAGCTGCTAACCTTGGAAAATGGTTTGGTTGTTTCACCATGGTGTTCTCTTCTAGCATGTACAATCAGGATGACTCTTGTAAGGAAAACCAACAAGAAGTATTCTACTGTAGACAACTTTCATTTAGGTTACAAGTACCCTGGAAAACATGATCTAAATATTGGACTTGCCTGGGACAATTTAAGGCATTTCAGGGAATAGTTTAAGACTCAGTGTAATAATGACTTTTGGATTCCAGGAATCTGAAATTGTTTCAATGGAAATGTTTTCTTAAATTGGAAGGTCCTTGGTGTAGGGACCAGTCCTGAGATTTTGGGAGGGCACAAATGGACAGAATTAGAGCATTAAGTTGAACAGAATTCTAAGAAAAGAGATTAATCTTACATCCCTGATGGGGAGCCTTTACCTGGATTTACCAGTCCATTTGGCTGTGGGACACAGAAACCCTGTGTCAATTTTCTGAATAACTACAGCTTCTATCATTTTTTTCCCTAAATGGACTACAATATTAACTGTGTCATTTTTTCCACATGCCATTTCTGAGATGAGATCTTACTCATAGCCACAGCTCCAGTTAGTGGCAGTGCTGGGATTAGAATTTCATGCCAGTGTCATACAGAGACTGACGTAAATACCAAAGAGACGAAATTTGGATTAGATATAAGCAAATATAAACAGAGACTATAGCATGAGCTACTCCAA
>WAAD01037374.1:165099-205633 GCA_013389945.1 Fregata magnificens
TTCACCAGTTTCTGAAACAACATTAAATCCGTATTAATACTCACTTTTAGTTAACCATGTCAAAGGAGATGGTAATTATGGGTAAGTAGGAAGGTTGGGATGAAACCAAATAATTGCTGCTGAAGGAGGTAACATAAGCACAATTAGTTGGAAGGGTTATTTTTAGACTTGAAGGAGACTTTAAAGCCCATTCTGTTCTGGTTTAAGTCACTTGTTACCTTGGAATATGCTGGAAAAATAGGAGTCCAAAAAATCACAATCTAACTAAATTAATCTTCATGCTAATAGAGAAATTTATTTTTTAGGCTACTATTATCACAATTATGCCTTCTGGCAGTGTTTTGGGTGTTGTAAAGCAATGTGCATCCATTGAAGTTCAGTGGATCTATGCTGACACCCTGGCTGAGAACGTGGCTCAGCCAAGGTAGAAAGGGCCCATAGTTTTATAGAGGCAAAGTGAGGGAAATGGTTCTGCTCCAAGAAGGTAATGGTGTATTTAGCAGAATTTGACCCTCATTATTAGTCTGTTCCACCAGGGTGGAAGTTGCCAGATATGGAAATGATCTCAAAGCCAGACTGCTGGGGTGAAGTAGAATGCATCAGAGAAGACTTTGTTCTACCATGGCTTGCGAATCAGTCTAAGTGCTTTCCCTAGCCCTGCTGCCTTCCTGGGTTCAGGGTCCTCAAGGCATCTCACATATTTGCTTTAGAGAGGTGACAGCAATGCTAATCACATCTCATCTAGGAGCAACTTTGGCTCCTGTCAGGGGTTTGGGGTAAGAAGTGGCTTTCAAGTCTGACTTTCTCCACGGACTGGGAAACCCTACTTAGTGCACTAAGCCTGAGCAGTCTGAATGAAACCTCTTCTTCAAGCAGCCAATGTTACCTGCAGAGGAAGGTAACGGTGCTCTTAGTCCATGCTGGGGCATATTGGGGTTTTAGCCAGTCAATAACCCCATAGAATTAGAGGGTCATGTTTATGCCACATCCTGATGACTGACACCCATCACAGCAAGTTTTGTTTTCAGATTTTTTAATTAAAAACCATAAAGTAATTCTATTACAACAGTGATCTGACAAATAAATATATTTTCTCAGTAACTCCAGTGTAACCAAAATGGACCGATGCTTAAAGAAAACAGCTATGCAAAGACGGGGGTTTTTTTTGTCTCACCTTTTCACATTTGTGCGAAGGTCTTATTTTAGTTTTATTTCTGTTGGCTCAGCCATCTGTGCATTTTATTGCCTGTTCTAAGGAACTTTGCAATGTTTTTGTGAAGAGCAGTAGGAAAGCACTGAGGAAAAAATTGAGTAGATATAAAGCCTTAGAGAAGTGACACAACAGGCAATTTCTCCATTTGCTCCTCCAGATATTGAGCTGAGCTGGGGAAATTACTTTAAGTACATAAGGTGACACAATTACTACAGTTGGGTCTTTGTTTAATTTTCAAATAGACAGTCCAGTACACTGAATTCAAAGGTGATTGGTTATGGGCTCTCCAGCCCTTCACCTCTAGGTCATAGGGTTCAATACTATCCCAGGTTGTGGGTCTGCACTCTATTCTTTGTGAACAATCTATCTGAGAAATTTATACCTTTATTCTGCTTGTGACTTATCTATTGACAAATTTTGACTTTTACAAATATGTTCACAATTCAAAATAATTTGGCATGTGGTTTATGTGGTCCGATTTCAGCTTGTGGACTAATCACAGACTATTCACCATGACTATTGCTTTGAGTATTTCCTATTCAGGATGCCTGATTAAGATGCATAGCTACGTTTCTGTCTTCATTGGATGACACCCGTATTGCAAGAGCTTTTGACTGACCTTCTAACCCTTTTGGTGAAAATATATGTGCACGAGCGCCCACAAGGCTCTCCTGTGGCTTGTTTTGTGGGCAAAATTTCATGCAGACAAGTGTTAGTGAAAAGTGCCTGATAAAGAACAGAAACGGTATCAAAAGAGATGTATGAAATTTATTCACACTGATGTTCTGAAATGCTATTTTTGAACTGTTTCCCTAGATCTTGAAGTGAGCAAAAAAATGTTGTGTGAAAACTTCCCATGTGAAATAAATGGTTTCCCTCCATTTCTTAGTGAACATTGGAAATACAGTCACAGCATCCAGCAGTAACTGAATAACTTTGAAACAGTCTCCACAGCAAAGTCAGAGGATACTTGGCATTCAGTGATGCCCTGGCTGTATTACTCCTGGGTGTAGTACAGGCATAACTAGCTGGTAATATATTAAGGCTCCTGCACTGTCATTTCAGGTGGAGTACTTTTACTAAGGACGTCAATCTCTACATCTATTAACCTTTAACCAATTAATTTCACTTTAATTATTTTTTTTAATTAAAAAAAAAAAAGAGACAAACCTAAACCCAGTACTGCCCAGAGATAAGAAATGACCAAACCTCATCTTGTAGTTCTAATGCCGAAGAGAGAACAGGGATACAGTCCAGGGCGAAAAATTGGCTCATTTAATTACACCTGCACAGTATTTCAATAGTATGCCTTGGTGAGAGGGGCTTTTAAGAGTAAAGTGCTTTGAAATAAAGCTATTAAATGCATACGGAGACATTGATCGATACACTCGAGTTATGGGGGGGGAAAGAGGGAGAGGGAAGAAAAAGAAAAGGGCTTTTTTCTTCTCTCTAAGAGTGGATTTGGAATCTTCAAGGGCATAAGGATGGTAAACGATTGCTAAAAGTCCAAATTAAGAGGTATTAGTCCATTGTGCGGCAGTCAGTCACATCATATTCGCATTGCTGTTTTCTTGTCGGAGGTTTTGCCTTGATCTACCCCGGACCACATTGACAAGTCACAATTGAAGCATTCTAAATAATCCACAGTGAAATAAGGCATAGGGTGTCACTCTCTAGGCTACAGAAAGCCTGAGCGCAGTGAAGTTAGAAAGGGTAGCAAAGCCCTTTTCAGTCGCGTTTCTCAGCCGATTAAACTCATTCAGGGCCAGGCTGCTGGAACGAAAACAGAAAGATCACCTCCTGTTCTCCAGTGTTTTGTTGGCAACAGCAGACAGATGTAGAAAAGTAGAAACATTTTTACTATAGCAACAAAGGGGAGAGGGGTGGGAGGCAAAAAAAAAAAGAAGTTGGAATTTGCGGGCTTGTTAATGTCTCAGGTACTTTGGGACAGTAGTCCAGGTTAAGAGACATCGTCAGTGCAGATTGGAATTCAAAAGATTCATGTGAAATGACTGTGCTGTGCAAACCTGTGTCCTCTTTTCTCCCCACACTCCTCCACGGGTACAGTAATTAACCATAAGAACAAGAACTGACACATGGAGATGCAGTTCGTTAATATTTTTTTGTTTGGTTGGTTTTTTGGCTTTTCAGAAAACCCCATTTAAGAGTGATGCCTGCTTTAAGAGCATCCCATCCACCCATGCAGCCACACTGATGTGACATATTGTGACATAAGATGCCACAGAAAATTAAGCTGAGCCCTCCAACTGAAGACTTGATTTAGCCATACATTCTCCACAAGTCACCATTTAAATTAACTGTTGTAGATGCAAGCTAGAAAAACGATAATTCATCTAGTGTGGGTAGTTGTGCAAAAATGGTTTGCTGCTACTGGAAAAATAATCTGTAAAATACATCCTTAAAATATGGTACTTTTCCCTTTCTATGTATAAAGGTAAAAAAATTCAGTTGCAAGAAATGCAGCACATTTTTAAGAGGTCACTACAATGATTTTTTACCTGCTGCATATTATGCATTTTTGCATACGCAACATATAGTCTTAACAAATGCAGATTTGCATGTATAAAAGTGCATACATATGTACGTTGAAATATATATAATTAAAAAGTTTTTGCTAACTTTCAGTATAGAAATGCTCATACATCTAGTTTGGAAGTAAATGAAAAGGATTTTATTTCTGTGCAATGGAAAAAACAATCAACCCCAGACCTCAACTCAAGGAAGTACGTGAATGATTCTATAACCGTGCAATTAGAGAAGTAAAATGGGGACCCGTGTACCAGCCTCTCCTCTAATGAAAACATTCCGTATAAAATAATAGTTACAATGCCAATACTGAAAAAGACTAATTCCCTACCAAGATCTGTGGTTAGGGCAGTCATTTCAGATGTGGTTGACATAGATTTTGCTTCTGTAAAAAAATCGGGACAGAAAGGATTTATACTGAAGTGTTACTACCTCCTAAACAAATATGCTGATGATGAACGTATTCAATCTAAAAGTTAGCCCTCACAAAGGCAAATATTGCCACCGCCTTGGAGTGTTTAGTTCCTTAAAAAATTTGGCCATTAACCTTGGTATTTACATTAGCGTTGAGCCCTTTTGAAGATCAGGTCTTTGGAGGTGATTGTACAGTTAAACGTTTCTGGAAAAAATTACTTTAAATTCCTAAGTCTCTTAAACGTCTAAGATCCACTTATTTTCACTTAGGTGCTTTTGGAAAACCAGAACCAAAACCAGTCGCCCTCAGTCTCGAAGCAGACAAGAAGTGCAAGGCAGGACTTGGCAGTGCCTGTTGGAAGGGGGCAGGAGGATGCGCGGGGTTTCTGCACCAACCTGTCACCATTGGCATAACGAGTTCTGACCCCTCGGAAAGCAGAGGGGATTCCCCTGAGGGCACGTAAAGTAATGTCAAGCACTTTAGCAAGCAGGCTAGCCTACATCTGAAGCACTTGAGTGTTTATGGGCAATGACTGGTCTAGAGCTTTTTTGTAAACTCTTGTCTTTCTGGGCTTAGATCCGAACTTTGATCTAATGGCTAACAGGTCCTAACATTATATACCTCCTGTTCCAATCCTCATTGCCCAAAACCTTAGAGACTTGCCGAAGCTCTTGTGCTCTGCATTTACAAGAACTGATCTAAAATACTGTGGTCATTTATCACTGGGTTGTGTTTTTGCCATGCTTTAAAAATTTGTGTAAGATATATCAGGTGTCTATGGATTTTGGCAGAGTATTGGGTCATCTAAGCAATTTGGCATTGTTTAGACTGCAAAATAACACACAGGGTCAAGAGCAGTCAATATTGGTCCTATAAATTGTTGTCTAGGCTCTCATGAATTGTCCTCTAATTTGTGGCTTGAGAAAAAAAAGAAAGGAAGATATCAGAAGTGAAATCTCTTTGCCTCTGCAATGGCACCTGGTTTTTTTAGTGAAAAGGGCTGTCCTTCCCAGCAGTCCACCAAGGTGTTTGCTTCTATTGTCCACATTGGGCCAAAGTACTAGGGACCAGAGCGACTTCTGGTGTTGTGCTTCTACAGGGAAATGCAGAACTAAATCCCCAGGCAGAATTTCAGACAAACAGTCATTTTATTTACTTATATTCGTCTCTTCTGGAAAAAAAAAAGGGAGAAAATAGCTTGCTTAATCCCAGTACTAACACAATATTGATTCACATTCATGTTCAGTATTTATTGACGTGCATTGCATACAATGGAGGCTATCAATTAGGCTACTCTGTTCAAGGGAAGGGGCAATCATATTAGAAAACAGATGAAGCTCATCGTTTATATAGTCCTAATTTTATGTAATGTAAACCTTTCAAACCCTGGGCACATGACAGTGAAAATGCATGTCCTGATGAAAAAAAGCAAAAACCAAATGGATTTACTCTCCAGCTAATTACTATGGGTGACTGTCCACAGAGTCACATCATTATTTCCTGAAGTTTTGTAATGAAATCAAACTTCTCCTACTACAAACTGAATTTCAGTGTATTTTATTAACCAACGTTAAATACATTTGTACAATAGCTTAGCACAAGGTTTTGTTTTGTGAGTGGGCCAGATATATGAAATTTTAGAAGTGGTGCGTAATCTTACCATATTCCTTCTGTACATTTAAGCAGGGGTTCAGCATATTGAGCCCCTATTAAAGATCAATGTCAAGGAGAGCATGATGGCATATGGGCAGTATTCAGGAGACCAAGATGTTGCATGCAGAAATCAAATACAAAACACTCTCTTTTTTTGCCCCTTGGAGGTTTTATTGCATGGTCGCAGCTGGATTTACACTGTATTTAATAAAACATTAGTAGCCACCAGGGATTTAAATATGTAACGTAATTCTTTTTCAGTAAAATAATTCCATAAATCCAAATATGAAGCTATTTTTTTTTTTTTGCAAGTGCTGTATGCCCATAATTAAATTAAACCCCATATATGACTTTTTTTCACCATGGAATTTAATGGAAGCAAAATCCATCTGCAAAGTTGATTTTGGATACATATTCACATTTTTTGAAGCTGAAGTAGGTCTGATTGATGGTTAATAAGTTTTGGGGAGAAACAGGGGTGCTGCCTCTCCATCCTGGCTGAGCTACTTTTGATACAGATCTGTGGCAAAATGCGGGTCAGGATTACTTTACAGAGGCAGGTGAGGGTATGCCTAATTAGGTATGCCTAATTCTGCACTGAAAAAAAAGTGCAGAGTTGGTGTCATTCTCCCTTAATTCTGTGGTCTCTACTGGCACCTGGACTACTAAGAAAACGAACACAACACAGCCATACTGCCTTGGCCAGATAACCTTTACTTTGGGCAGTGACCAAGGTGACCTAGCTACATTGTCCATATATTCTTGTGTATCATGTTTTCAGCCCTCAGAGGTTTTTGGTAAGATGACATCTGGAAAAAAGAGATGCATCTATATTTTATTTATCAAATTTAATATTTTGGAGGCATCTTGAGTGTTTCTGGTGAAAGATATGGTTGGTCATATCTTCAGTTGGATGAAGCAAGTACATTGAGGTTTGCACCAGCCTCAGATAATTTCCTTGTAGGCATAGTGTTAATCACCACGAAGAAACAGGCAAAGGGAAAAGAAACAAAGACTGTGCAGGGAAATGAAATAAAGGTATAAAATGAAGCTTGATGAGATATCTTGAGAGCTCTCACCATAGTTTGCAAAACCAAAAAGTTTGAGTAGTGACAAACAGCTATTTTGTTACTTTTTAATGAAAATAAATATAAGAAAAAAAGAGTGAATGTTCCTAAAGACACATATTCTTGGCTATTACGACAGAGAGCCATTTTCCGAGCAGAATGAAGTTTCTGTTTTGTAATTGTAACTGTGGTTAACTGCGCTAGGAGGGGAAGATGACTCCAACTGGAATTTGACTAGATCCATAAAGTTGCCACTTTTATACTTCTAGGTGTAACATGATCTTTAAAATTACAAGTCAACAGTCTCTGATGTCACAACTTTTCCATAAACAACAATTTTGGCAGTAAAGTACCCATGCTGGAGGATACAGATTCAATGTCTTAGAGGACCCCTGCGTCATTTTGTGAAATGCCTGAGATTTTCTCAAATTCTTTTCTTAGAGATCCAGTGGAACTAAATTAGTGATCCAGTCTAGCACACATGACTGGGTTTCCACGGACTAATGATGCTACAACATGAAGCAGAATGGATGAAGGCAGCTGTAGCACTTAAGCTCTGTGAGTAGTATGGGTAGGGAAACAAGAACATCTGAAGCGTGAATTCTTAATTCACACTTAATACAAATTCTTTAGCTTTCCTACACAAACTAACAGCTACAGTAAAAAGGCCCATCATCTCCCATCCTAACTAAGCTGCCTCTGACTAAGGCGACTTTTTTTCCCTTGTACTTCAGATCAGGCGCCTCTTGCATTGAATAACTGCAGCTCACTGAACTTGGAGATGTTCATGAAACTTCATGAAAACCCTTCACTCAGGTTTTTACTTTCTTGAAAAATTGTAGATGAAAGTTATAATTGTATTTTAAATTGTAAAAAACCCCAACCCTTAAAATTTGCAGCTTTGTGCTTTTTAAACAGAACCAATGTTTTCACTTTTTTGAACTTTTGCTCCACTGTCTTCTATTTACCCTTTTAGTTCTTTAAATTGTTCATTTTCATTTTCACACTGTCTCTGAAAAAAAAGGCAAAAGGAAGTATTAAAGGTGTTACAAGTATTTAAAGGTACGGTTTTAAATTGTTCCATTTTTCACTTTTAGCATTTCTCATTAAGCAAGTGTGAAACTTCTGGAAAATAAAAAAATTTGACATATTTGTGGGTTGGGGGTAAATATTGTTTTCAGTAAAAATACTGACCAGATTCCCTTTTTTGGCCTTGAATGGATGCAGCACCTTAGATTGGATCAGGTGGGAGACCTATTTGTATTTGTTTTTCTGTTTCTGTCAGCCGTAGCTGAAGATTGAAAAACCTCACTTGAGATGTTCAGAACATCAATCCAGATGAACTTTTAAACACTGGGATGCGAACCAAGCTTGCATTCAGACAGTGGATTCGCATTGCCATCCAAGTGGGCTGAAAGGCATTTACCACAAATGTCTTCAAACATAGGTCAGAAACAGATTTAGCTGTTGCTGTATTTTGATTTATTATTTTGTTTTCTTTTGTCCTAGCAACTCCAAAATAAGCCAAGAGTTGCTAAAAAGTCAGTATTTTCTTCTAGCTGCTGGTAAATACTTATCGAATCTTTCTTTGGGGTCAGTGATTTTTCATATGTCTTAGTACACAATGGAATTATTTAATTACTTTTGCTAGCAAGTTTACAGACAAGTATATCCCTATCATACTGCATATCCTCAAATAAGATTATTTACAATCCAATCTAAGGAGTGCTGACTGGTGTCATTGGAAGCGAAAGCTGCATCAGCATTTAAATTTCTACTTTTCTGGGCAAAAACCCAACTGGCTGATTCAATTAAACTCTTTATGTTATATATTATCCAGAAGTTCACAATCTGAAGTGATTCTGAGAGTCTGAAGCCATGCCTTTATGATTGCAATTTGGTAGCAAGACAATTTCTGAGGACTATTTTACTTGAACTGCAATGAAAATGTCAGGACATAACACACTTTCTGATGTGGGTTTTATGAAAGGCACTCCAAAATCAACCATTATTTCAAGCACAAGCAATAAATAACCTTCATTATTCATTAGAGTGTATATATGCATTTGTGTTTGCAAATATGGTGGTTTCCTGAGCAAAGAACCCTGTAATCAAAAGACCCTTCACTCATTTAAGGAGGTAACAAATGGGTAGGCAGGAGGCACAGAAAAAGACAGTCTATTTAATCGGTAATGGAGATAATCTATAGAGTTCCGGCAATACAAGTAGTCCATCTTCCAGGCATAAACTTTAGATAAGATATAGGATGTGGAAAGATTCATGCAATATTGTGAAGCTACTTTTCATAATAGTCATTTGGACGAATTTTGTTTATGGTTTATATTGAACAAAGAGAATAGACCTTTCCCATATCCCGTAAATCACAGCCCTCCTGAAGGATGTCTGGAGTGGTGCTCCGCTATTACTATTCACAAGAACATTAACACCGGTGAAATAGGCTCTGTGAATTTACTGCTATTTACCTGTTCAGATTAGGAGCTAACGCAACTTTGCAAACAGCCAACATGATATGCCAGACCTGCAGCAGCCCCTTGCATCCTCAAACACTGTGTGAGAGTGCTAGAAAGCAGCCTCTACACACTGACATCATTTGCCTGAGGGTTTTTTTTTTTCTTTTTGATGAGACTTTGAAGAAAGATCATATTTATGCTCAGGTACCCATGTTGATGAGCTTTGGACAGGTCAGTCAGAATTTCAGAGTCAAAGCCGGAGCTTGGCCAAAATACACTGATTTATTGGAGCTGCTTTCACTTTGAAATTGAAAAGAAATTTGTTCAGAAAGAAAATGAAAAATTTGAATATTTTTCTGGCAATTCAAAAGCCTAAATTATGGTTTTTAGAACAGCTTTATTTTGACAAATTCAAAGTAATTTTCAATTTCAAGTGTTTTTATTTTTGGGGGGTTAAAAATTAAATTGGAGGAAATTTTGACAGAAAACCAGCCAAGTGGTCATTGTAAAAGAGACCGAGATGTTTTTTCTTGTGCTTTTATACAGAAGGGCATTTGTATCTTGAAATCTATGTGTTTGGCGAGAGAGGTGAAATCAGGAGAAAAACTGTGCCCGGTAGCATTGCTATAGTTGTTTAGGAAAATAGAAAAAAGAGGCACCAAACCATAATGACCAACAATTTCAAATGAAGGCTTCGGGACGATGCTGGAGGATCAGATCAAACCAATTAAAGCACTAGGGAAGGACACTGGCTCCCCAGCCCCTAGATAACAGCTAGAAAAGGAGGGGAGGAGAAGGAGGGCTCTCTCTCTGTCTCTCTCCTGCCTCTTTCTTTTTCCCGCTCCTGTTTTTCATAGTGGGGGCACTAATGAACTTTTCAAGTCCAATGAAGACAACCCTTGTGTTCTGATTAGTTGCCTTACTTTTAATGAATTGTTTTAATCAAGTTTCAAAGCAGGCACTCTATGCTTCATTGCAGCAGCCCAATGACAATGAGCTGAATGTTACCAAGACAGTGCATCTGATGGACTTTAATGGATTTTATGTGACAGTGTCTAGTGGCCTCATATTAGACATAGCTTTACAACAGAGAACCCATGGGGTTGCACTATGCATTTAATCTATACAAACTGTAAGGATAAGGGAGAGGGAAGCTGGGGAGGGGGAGAGACTCTGAACCTTGAAGACCTTCAAAAGACATGCATTTCATACTAATAAGAAACAGTCTTCGGTCATTTTATTTTTTGCAATAGCAGAGTCCGGTTGTGTTTTCTTAGGGAATGTCACGAGTATAATATCTCCAGGGCTTTTTGCAATAACATTCTCGAAACACAAAGTTATCTGGAAAAATTAAGCTCTCAAGGAAATCTTGGCAGCGCTGTAACATTTCCTGGATTTCAGGTAGCAATTCTGAGTTGTGATCTCTTAAGTCTGTAACAATTTGCTATTTCTAATTTATTGCTTCATTTGTGACTGCTGCTACGGCAAGGTAAATTTATTCTGATTTGCACAACCTAAGTCTTAGCTCTGACAGTGACTAATTATTACCTGAGTTAAAATAATGAAAGTGTCGGAAAGTGTCCGAATGCAATTTGTTAGGAAAACATGTGGCATGCTGTGTTACCCAAGCCCAGAAAAGCCTAAGTGATCAGAAACCATGGAGAATTAAGAATTTTTCCCCCAAAGGTTACAAATCAATGTGGAAAATTTTCAGGGAATTGGAGTGCTGAGGGGTTCCATTCACTAGAATATAAAATGCAGACCATACCTCTGTGATTTTTTGCTTAAGGAGGAAAAGTCACTTTTTCAGAAAGAATCTAAAAGGATATTGTGACGGTAACCGTGTCCAGAGAGCTTGCATCAGTTATACATTATTATCTGATGCTGATACTATTTAAAGTGTGCACTGGATGAGGATTATTTTGCAGCTGTTCTTTTTCAGAAAAATCAAAACCCAAAAGCAACATAAAGAAAACAAAATCTGTCGCAAGAAACTCCAAAAGTGTAAGCACCTTTAGCCAATGTAAGTAACACATTTTTGGTTTTTTTGCTGGCTCAGGGTCAATCCTGTGTTTTGTCAATTATAGGCACGTCTTATTCGCAGAACAGCTCAGCTCCAGCTGTGTAAAATGAATCCTGAAATGAAATGGTCAAATGATGTTAATGACTCTGTCTGCTTGCGAAAGTTTCTGAGGAATGTTAGCAGCTCTGGGTTAGAATTAGAAAGCATCTGACAGCTCCGTAGTTCTGCTTGTTCGAATAGCTCTATGCAAGCAGGCGGGGTATCAGTAAGTTAAAATAATAATAACACAAAAATAACAAACAGCTTTGTGGCTGAAATAATAAAGCAGTACAAACGATTTGGGACTGCTTCATTCAGGGCATTCGTCACTCTTGTGAGCCATTTAAGCCACACTTTAAATTAAATTTATCTTAAACAGGATTTAATTTAGATTTAATAAGGCAATTGTTTTATTGCTAAGGACCAACTGGATGTCAACACATAATGTTTTCTAGAGTGATAATTGTACTGTACTCTGAAAAGATGCTGGGACTACATAAAGGCTAACAATTTCATGGTCCATAATGACGTACCTATGCTTAATATCACTTAACATATACCTGTATTTACTGTCTGTATTTCAGACCCTCCTACCACATGAATGTCCTGTCCTATTAAGAAGCTATACAGTCTGCATCTCTATATCTAACACACCTGCTAGACCTCTAGAGAGATACGATTATATTAATTACAATATATTGATTGATTTCTACTTTACATGGACTCCCTGTTTTTAATTTAAATATACAATTAAGCATATTGAGGACGCAATTTGGATTGTTACTGTGATAAATAATTGCTAATTGTGTCATGATACAGCACGCATTTTAAGGCAATGTTTCTCATATGCTAGTAGCAACTGCATATATAAAATATGCTGAGAATCTGTTTTAATTATTCATATTTGTTCACGGCCAGTGCTCTTCTGTTTCTCAGGTCTGGAAGGAACAATACATATCTTGGCACTTCAAAACAATTGTTGGCATAATTTTCAGGAGAACATGTGTACCTTTTCACATAGAGTCCATGCATGCTTTTATGACGGTTATATGAAAAATATAGATGTCAGTACTTAATCCTGCTCTCTGTTTTGCTAATTTCTGGTGTGTGTACAATATATCTACAGATCAGGCAATTAAATCACTAATAATATTTGTACTAATTATTGCTATTAAAATCTAGCAGTAGTATAATATTAGTGTCAGTAGTATTGCTATTGCCCAAATATATTAATTTAATTTGTCATTTTATATGACAACAATAAAATTATTTTTGAATCTTCCCTCACCTATAACAAGATTAACAACTAATTTTCCAAGAATTTTCATTCAAGGGAAAAAACCCAACAACATTATCTTTTCTTGCTTTCACTCCCATTTTCTGTCTGCTTTCTACAAATAAAACCAAACTTGTACAAGTCAGTTTGCCGAGAGAAGTCTCCATGAAAACAGCAATTTAAAAGAAGCCTAGAGAGTATTTGCAAAGTATGAATTTGTAAATACAACATTTATTATTAAAAACTTGGTTCTAAGAGTCGCACTCATTTAATCAAGGAACAGAAACAACCCCGTGTGATTCACACGCCCAATAAAAAATAATCATAAGAGACTCCAGACATATAATTTCTAATCCATGACTACCCTGAAAAAACTAGCAGCTGTTCAAAGAAAATTCATGTACTGAGAAAGAGGATGGGGTCTGGAGTTTGAAAAGCATCTCAGAAAGATAGATCCTTTTGTCATTGAGGTCACTTGGAAATTTCTGCCTGGGCTGGGTGGCAGGCAGTGTGCACTGACCCCCTCCTCGTGCGGGGGAGCATTGCTGTTTTGCTGCTGTTTGGTACCTTTTTGGAGGAGCGGTGGTTGGGGTGTCATTACACGGCCATTTCCAGTGGCAGCCAGCCCAGCTGAAGTTCCTGCTCTTTTTCTCCTTGTGTATCACTCCCATCCCTGCAGTGCACCCCAGCCCCACCGCTGGGTATCCCTCCGGTCGGACAATTCTTTGTGTGGCATCTCTGTACGCTAAAGTGTGGCAACAGTGTGAGTCAGGAACACAGGGTTTTCCTTCCTTTTCTTTTTGGAGAGAAGCACCAGGAGGACATTTTTACGTTCTTAGGTCCAAGACAAGAACCTGATATGATGCTTGAGGCAAAGGCTGCTCCAAAAGATGGGGAGATAAGGAGTGCCTGAAACATTGCACATCCTATTCAACCTGCCACAGTACCTTGAGTAAATTTTAGGCACTCAAGCCTCCGAGGACTGCATTGCACAGTGGTACAGGGCCTTTTCTATCCAGCCCTGCTGTGAGGTGGTTCCCAGCTCAGAAGGGATGATGTGCAGAGGGCAGTGGCCCAACATCCTCTGGACCGATGGCCCCAGCGTGTGGGGCGGGATGCTCTCCGCAGTCCAACACCCAGCGCAGAGAGGGAGCGTAGCCTGAAAGGCTGCAAGCAATCTGTGCCAGTAATGAGCAGTCAATTAATTGATTACTGAAAGTATAACTGAATCCTAAGCCTCGGAGAAATCTAAAATATAGTAACTGCTTACTTTATTGACAGCATTCATGCCATATTTAGTAGCTGGTATGTAAGAAGTAGCTGGACAATTTTGTTACACTTAATATGTTTCAGAACACAGCATAAAACATGTTTTAACACTATAACATCTATTGAGCAGTACCTCTGGGAACAGGCTTTATTATTAGATTACATTATACAAGATTAGACTAGTCAATAAGGGATTTCTTTCACACAGCATGCCATCTGAAATACCTGTTTTCTTTCCCTTTTTTTTTTTTTTTTTTTTTTAATTTCTTTCAAAACCTTTTTTTTTTCTTTTTTTTTTTTTTTTTTTTTTTAAATTACTTCAAGACCTTCTTTGTAGGATCTTAGGTACAATATACCCATGAATCATAAAACTGACAAGCCCCAGGGCTGAATGGTCTCTGTACGGGAGATACGAGGCCTAGAGATAAAGGTGCACTACAGGTATACAGTGACAGGGGCGGATTATAGATAAACAAAAGGCGCAGTTATTAGATGGGAAGTGCCAGGCAGGATTGTACACTGAGAATGCAAATCGTAAGGACTGAGTCTCAGGGACCCGACTTTGCTTGGACTGTCAGGCAACGGGAAAACAAAGACAATATATCAGTCTGGGTGCGATCCTGGGTTTTTTAGATCTGCTTTAGCTGGTAGCTGCAGAGGGAAGAGGGGAAGCAGGCAGGGTTGCAACCAGCTTTTGGCAGCTGGGTAAAGCCCTGGGAAAATTCAGGCTCCTTATGGGGCTGATTCAAAACTATTTTCCCATTAAATAATTTGCTGATTAGTTAAATAATAACTAGAAAGGCAAAGAATAGGTGTATCGCGAGATGGCCTGAGTCAGGGCAGCAAACTGAAGACTTGATCCTTCCCTTATCCGGTGCCCCGAATCCCCTCCCCAATGTTTTAATCTTTCGTGCCTTTGTTCGGAGCAGCGCAGCATCCAGGGGAGAGGCAGGGTGGCGGAGTCCCATCTGCTCCGGTTGGGGCTGGGCAGAGCTCCCGGGGCGTTCTCAGGACAACTCAATCCCTGCTTGGGCAGGAGTTCCCAGCTTGCGAGTTTGGATTTCCAACTTTGGTGCCTGCAGAGTGCTGAGGTACTATTTTGGTACCCAAACCCTTTTTGAACATGTGTGTGCTCAATTACATTGCTGAAATATAGTGAGAATCAAACGCAACACTATTTGCTTTTTTCAAATGATAGCCGGTGCTATTCACACATTTATCCCCCTTTAAATTCCGCGTTGCACACCGAATTGGATCTGTTGCTGGCAATTTCTATCTCTCAGTCCTAAATTAAAAATCTCCACCGAACTACGCAGTTGCTGACTACATCCGTATGAGCAACTTCCACTCAAATTTCCTAGATGGAGAAGACTTGTGGCCTGCTTTGCCACACTAACTGGAAATGAATATGAATTGAAAGGACTATATTTAAGAGCAGTTTCCTTTTTTTGCCTACGAGGATTTTTCTTCTCTTATATAACCAAATTTCCCTGCAAGATTGACATTTCAGGAAAGGGGCAGAGGCAGACAGGTGACTACAGATCAAATTGGATTTCTGCAGCCTTCCATTGTAAAGGTCAACCCTCTGCAGTGGGTTTTCAGCTGGCGGTTCCTCTCTTGGTTTTAAACATGGGTGAAATACTTCACGTGCCCAGGTACCCTTTACTTTTCTCCTTTTTTGTATTATTATTTTGGTCTTTTCTTTCTTGGAATGTCTAATAGAGAAAAAAGTTAATTATGCTGTTGGCTTTGCTGGAGGCTCGCAGTTGGCAACGCAGTGAGCTCAGAGCGGGGATGGTGGGAGAAGGGACTGAGAACAGCCCCTCGCTTCCCACAGCATCCTGAACCTGCTCCGATCTGAGCAACAGTGACCAAGAAAAATTCCTGGAAGTAACAACCTGTTGCAACATCTGAGGGAAATGGAGGATCTTTAAGTCAGAGACATAAGCAGGCAAGAAACTCCCAGACTGGAGGGCAACACTGATTACTTTGAACAGGATTTGGCAGCGACTTTGGTGAAGAAACTAGAGAAATAACTCCAGTAATTACCTTTTCCCCATGTTGGCCAGTGGGTTGCCATGGACACTCTGTTCTGACCAAAATACGGGCTCTGCTGCAGTGTTAGCAAGCTGTCGAATAACCAATTGGGTGTCAGAAATTTATAGCCAGTAATTAACTGATAGGTTTATAATTAAGCGGAGATGCCCCTGAACAGCAACGCTTGGATCTGAATTCAAATTCTGCCTTTTTCCAAAATTCAGGGGCAAAAGAGAGTGACAATTTGGGTTCAGTCCCATGTTTATAATTAAACAACGATTTTTGACAGGAGGGGAATCTCCAGCAGTTAATGACTGACTGCAGGAGTTGAGGGCCTGAGGCAAAGCTGAGGGCTTTTAATCCAGGAGGTCATTAACTGCCTGGGAATGCCTGACCCTGAGGTTAATTGTTTCTATTTTAAATCATGAAAATAATATACACATATACAGACACCCCCCCTCCTTCTTTTCTGCCGTACACATGTGTTACAAATATAAATACGCTGCCATTTTATGCATTGAAAAAGATGAAAGCTGAGCTGTTGGGATGCTCTTGATGTGTTTGCTAAAGAGTTCAGGTACCTCATGGCAATCTGCTCTTTCCATCCAGAAAATCTGATCCACAGCCTGGCTAGAATGGACTGACTGGGAAAGGCTCTGGGTTGGGGCGTGCGAGGAACAGGAGTGCTCAGCGGGGTTTTTAAAAGTATTTGGGCTGCCTCTGATTCACAGAGCCCAAAATCTTGGGAGCTGATTTAATTTTGATTTAATCTGCTGATTTAATAGAACCTCTCTCTGCAATTCTGCACATCCTGGGAGTAAGGCACAAAGCCATTTTTAAAAACTCTTTGTGCACCTTTAAAGATCTGATCCTTTCTTGGCTTTTAGCGCTGGCTGCTCAGCACAAGGCAGGATCAGGCCCTTAGAAACCCGCAACACTCCGGCTTGTGCAAAAGAAGCCATCAGGAGTTAAGCACAGCCTGTAAACCTGGGGAAAGCCAGAAACTCTGCGTAGGTGACATGCAACACTGCGGAGCGGGCAAGCCCAACAGCCAGCGGATACCTCATTTGAGCCAGAAAGAATTACGCTGAGATTCTTTTAGGTGTATTTTCTCCCCCAAATCCTCCTCTCTCTCCCCTCCTCGCTTGCCTTGTTTTTAAAGAGACATATGTCATCATTGCCAGTTCAGTTCCTTGTGTTTAACCCTTGCTATATCTAGCCTGATTACTCCTAATAAAGCTTGACAGTTGGAGGGTTAATCCAACCCTTGGTCTCATGGTTCCTTCTCAGGAAACAATCTGTCCCTGAGAGCTTTCTGGCCTGTTGCAAGGTTATATCCCCCTGGGGTGCCATCAGCGCCAGCCAGGGCTCCTTTCCCATTGTCTGCCAAATGGCCACCAATTAAGTCAACTGTTCCCCAATTAGAATTTTGAGGAATTTATCTTGTTCCTCCTGTGTTCAAACTCCCAAGGAGGGGCAGGTCTTGGAGTCGGTTACAAGGGCTTCNCTGAGAAAGGAGGGGGGGGGAATTAAATAAATAAATAGTAGCTCTTTCCTGTAATCGGAGACTCCTGGGTTTTTCCTGTTGCCCATTCACACAGCTTAATCCTGGGGTATGTGATGAGAACTTGGTAATATTTAAGGGAGTATATTTTATTATTGTTCCATTCACCTGAATTAGCATGGCTGATTTTTTTTTAATCGATGCTGCTCTCAGTAAAAGTGTTCTCTGTGACATCAGCTATAAATATAATGAGATTTCCTGAATTAAAGGAAGAAAACAATAATTTTAATTTCAATTGATCTAATAGCCAAATGTGCAGGGCTGTTTTTTGGGTTTTTTTGGGGGTTTTTTTTTGTTGTTTTTTTTTTCCTCCCCTCGAAATTGCTTAAGTGATTGTTTACATCTTTTTATTGGTGAATTAAATTCTGGGCTCTGGGTCACCTTTAATACGGGAAATGCAAAGTCTGGCAAAGTTATCAGGATAATATCCTTTAAACTAGATATACAAAGATCCGATCGATCCATTCTAGGCAAATAGGACCTTTGGCTTTCTTCCTGAGAGAGCGTGTGAAGGTCTTCTTTAGCAAACTCTTTATGTGATACCTCAACTGCCCTTACCATGAAGGAGTAAAACATTTCAGCTCTAAGGCCATGGGCAGACCGTGTTAGGCCAGGCGTGGTGTCACCATCAATTCACACATCTGAATTTATCTTTCAACAGAAAGAAAGAAATTACATTTTTCTGCAAGTTAAAGTCCATTTTTCTAAACCTGCTAAGAAAAAGGAAAGAATTACAACATGTGACTGGAGATGGAAATATCTCCTGCCTTTCATTTGCACTTTTTGTAAGTTGGTGCACAAAACAACTTTTTTCCTTTTTGGCTTCATTACGTGTGGACCTCCACTTCCAGAGTTGGGCTTTAGAGTTGGAGTTTGAATAAATCCAAGGTTTCAGAGCAAACTTTGGGTTTCATAATGAAAACTTACTTTTTCACAAGGTATTCACTCTGATGTTAAGCAAGTTCACCGAACTATGGTCCTGGGTCTTCAAATATTTTGATGATTGAGCGGCCTTACACACTTTTCTCCTGATCCTTTGCTATACTTGGCTCCATAGTTTCTGACTTCCTCCTGGTGCTGCATTAAGTGATGTGACTAAAAATGTAACCAACATCTGTCATGTGTATGTTGTCTTCTCTTTTTTTTTCCAGAGAGAGTCAAATGTTTTGTTTGGGATTGCTTAGGGAAGATTTTTAGCCCTCATTTTCACACATTTCCTTCTTATTACTGCAAATAAGGCCAATTTACTCAACTCACATCTGCTTCTAAGTGTCGCCAATTTCCTACAAGTTCAAAAACATGAGGCAAGATGGAGATAAAGACCATATATAAAATTTAGCTGCCAATCCAGTTTTCTCTAGGGTTTACGTATGATTTTATCTGAAGTTGTGTGTTTGGCCATCCAGATTTGCTTTCAATCATTACAAAAAAATGGCAGGTCTGATCCTACATGGGAGAAATTACAGAAGTTATTCCAAATTTACATGAATTAGTTCTTTAGCACCCTTCTTAAATCCTGTAGTCTTCTTCTATTTGAGTGAAGTAAAATTGCAGTGATGTGTGTGGAAAACTGAGACCCACAAAGCTTTGCAAAATGTTAGGGATATATTATAATTTTTTTTTTTTTTTTTTTTTTTTGTCCAAGATGCACAGCTATTCCAGGAAGAAGGGATGAGCACATGTCGCAAATATAGTATAACTGTAGAAAACAGAAATATATACACATGCTACCCTTGAGGGTGGGAGGTGGAGGAAGTTAGTGAAAAAATATAGCACAGTAATAATATCAAAAGAACAGGACAGCAAATTATAGCTGTCCCTGGTCAGATTTAATTGGGTTTTCCTCTATATAGTGAAGAGTGGGTGAGGAATTTCCTTGCTTGCCATAAAGTTCCCAGCAGTCCTCCCAGACCGCACTCAGCTCCAGTCCCATGGAAGCAAGTACATAATCTTTACCCACACATCAATACCCAGCTCCCGCATCAACCAGAAGGAAGCACGCACCATTAAAGAGGTTAATTCCCATGAGTTAAAATAGACTGTATTTATTGAGGAAATGCAAGTAAGCATTTTAATAGAAAATTTAAAACCCATTGGGCCTGATTCTCCTCACATTGGTTTTAAATCAGTGCCACTCAGTTTAGTTAAACCTGTGTTTTTTCCAGTGTTGGCAAAAGGACGATGCAAGTCATTCTCCCCTTGTTCCTAAAGAAATCAATGATTTTGCTAAAACTGTTCTTACCAATCTGGGCTACTTAAATGCAATGAAATTCCAAAATGCTGGTGCAACTCAAGCACTTAAGCACATCTTCTCTGTTTGGCTTGCACCTCTTCTCCGTCCTCGCAATGGCTCTGTGCACAACTTATGAATGTGCAAATTGCACGTGGTTGTTTTGCCTGTCCATGCGATCCTTGGGTGAAAAAACAGTACTCATTTTTACAGATGCAGGTTTTAGTTTCCTGTGGCCACGCTCTGGGCAAGCTCTTTGACATTTTCCATCTCTCCCCCAAGGAAAAATAGAGCATGGAGAGACGCAGGGGACCCAACACACAGACACACTGAACATGCAATACTGCAAATGCATCCCAATTCGCTTGCTGCTATAGATGTGTGTCAAGGATCTGCTGCTGGGAAATCCTGTCAATACTCTGGCTATGTCAGGAAGATGAAAGGCCCTAATTTTATTTCCTTTCTTAGTTTGGGTATTTGATTGTATATCTTCTCTTTTTCTTTTTTTTTTTTATTTTTCCTTTGGAAAATGCTTACCCACCATGCTTCATTTCAAATTAAGACAGGAATCTCCTCATGTTAGGCCGTGTAGGATGCCCTCATGCTAAATAACCAGTGCCAATGACTTCCTTTAGCTGTTAGTCATAACTGCTCCACCAAAACTTGCCCCTTAGAGGAGGGGTTCCCAAAGTCTTCTTCATGGGGCATCACGATAGGACCTCCATATGGGAGCCAGCCTAAGGGTGCCCTGGGGAATTGAGACTCCTTCTCTTGTCTTCCCTTTCCAGGCCTACTGGGTACATGCCACCCTTAGGAGGGGTCCCAGCAAGGCATCCCCCTTGATGCAGCCCCTGCAGGGGCTTTTGTTGGGGCAGGGGGATAGAGGACCTGTCAGCTCCGAGGCTCTGCACCCCACCATGGCAATGCTCAGCCCAGTGCCACCATGCCTGGAGGAAAGGATGCAATTGCTGCAGCATCAGCAATGAGCTGGTTGTGTTGAGAAGGGCTACAAATAAAAAGAGCCTTTGTGGTCCCTGTACAAAGGCCTCCTGGTTGCTCTTTAAGAGCTCTGCTTGAGCGTGCATTGGCCCGGCTGGCTGCATCACTGCGTCCTTGGCACAGCATTAATGCACGCAAGGGCAGTGGAGATGTTCTCAGCAGCAGGAAGAGCAACTTAAACACAGATGTTTGCAAGTGAAGCAGCGCGAGGTACCGGTGGTGACACAGCTCTGCTACGACAAATAATTTAGCAGGCCCAAAGAGGGCATTCTCAGGCCCGCGAACATCATTAACAGTGACAAACAGAAAATTGTTCCCTAGCCAACAGCTTAAGTAGATTTACAAAAAGTGATTTATTTCTGTGCAGTTAGTAACAGCCCCAAAGGATTATATTTTTGTATATATATATAAAAAAATATTAAAACCCACAATTTGGCTCAATCGCTGTGAGAAACAAAAAGCCTTCCCAACCACTTAGGCAAAATGTAGGTTTGGCTTTTAACAGGCTTGTTGTGGTCAAGAGCTGTGCTTCTCCCACCCGTCAAAAGTGCTGTTGAATCCTCTGAGGAAGAGGCTGAAGCCCCTCTTGGGTGGGTTCAGGACACCTTGCTGGGACCGGCATGGGGTGATGCTGATCTCCGCACACCTCCTCCTGGTCGTGCGAAGAAGTGGTGTCAGTGACATCCTCTTAGGGAGTCAGATGTTGCTGCCAATCTGATAAGGCAAGAGGTGTCCGATGTATGCCCGGGGAGTTTGATAATTCACGTCAACAAAAGGAAACGGAGAGTCTGAAATGATGGAATGAAGAAAAGAAAACTCAAAACCATAGCTGCAATTTCCTACGTTTTTTGTTACCTCTCACTTGTCACTAGAGCTTCAACACCTTCAAGACCAAATTCGCTTTTTCCTTTATTTCCCTATTCTACTTTATGGTTTACTTGCTCCGAGGCTACAATCTTTTTTTTTTTTTCCCTTTTTTTTTTTTTTTTCCCCAGGGGAAGCCAGGTAATCTTTCTCACAAGATATTTTTTAACTTGAAAAAAATAAATAGACAAAAAACTCCCCTTTAACCCAGAAGGATTTAAATAATCAAGCAAACCCACAAAACAAAGGACCTGAATGGATACTTATTTAATCGGAGTTATTTATCGCTTTCTGTTAGATGCTGAGCTTTTCAGGGTACAGACTCATTCTCTGTTGGTAGAGTTCCTAATACAATATTGCCCATTTTCACTTACCCCTTCACCACTGTAATAGTAAGCATGAAAAAATAAACAATTGTCAATTTTAGACTAATTTTAGACTAATTTTCTTTTCTGTTCTTCCTCTTAAAATGTACTGAAAGACCCTAGATTTCCTCTGGTGTTTGGTAACCTGAAAAGAATCTTGATATAATACAATTGCTACCAAAGCACTATCGCTTTGTGACATTCAGTTTATAAGGAAATGTAGGAATGTGCAATCCATTCATGGTAATTTAAATGGATGTTTTGATTGGATTATGCAAGTATATTTGTGTTTGTGTGTGCATGTGTGTGCGAGCATATATGCCATAATTTGTCAAAAGAGGTCACTCCATAAAAGTGAATTTAAACTTAATTTTACATTCTTGGTAAAAGTTCAAAGGCTAAGTTCAGTTTAACCTTGGCTCAGCAGAGCTTTTGCTTCTGATTTTTTGGTCTGATATGAAAATTGCTTGTGAAATAAAGACAAACATAGGTTCGCCTGAGAAGGCATTAATAATCCGATCCTTACATGTTTGTACAGAAGACAGGTACAATCCAGTGTTGATTGCTTCTTAGCTTTTCTTTGCTCTCACAGAAAATCCTGGGACATAATACCAGGTCATCACAACCGTGCACTGGAGCATTGTGCACCCACAAACAAACATTGGCAACTCTGAAAAGCGTAGCTAGCGAGGGTTCATATGTGTGGGAATGATATATCCAGATATATAAGCGGAATCATCATTGCAATAAATCACTTTTGTCATTTTACAATCCCCATTAGACCATTTTCCCAAACAAATTATTTAAAGTGTATATTACATTACGGTTTTTTAAATTTTGTTTTAAATAGAAGACCTTTTACAAGACGCCTAAAAGATTATTTTATGAGATAAACTTAGTGGTGAGTTTTCCAGTCTAAGTAAATAAGAACCCCATGGGAACTAAGAATTTGGGATGCATTCAAACAAACACTGTAAAGTTTTGAGAAATGCCAAGTTCTTTGGAGATCGGTGTGTGTGTACTATGTGTTTGTATAGTCAACAATCTCAGAGCAATATGGTATGCCAGTTATTAATTCTGCTCATTGCAGATGGCTTCATTATGTGTATTTAATTCAGTACTTAAGCAAACATACAATAGTGGGGCTTACAAACTGCTTTAGGATACGACGGTTATATACAGTCAAATGAAATGGAAACGAAACGGAAACAACTGATACTGCTTGGGCTGGAGGTAAATCTATATTGATGGGATTAAGCCATTCAGAAGCATCCCTCGACTTGAATAGCCCTAAAACCACCAATTGCTTTGTTTGCGGTGTTGAGAAGGTACTGATCACTAGAGCCTTAATTTGCCGCAGCAGTTAAGTGCTCCAATTCCTCAGCGCAATAATTGCCACATGTTGAGTGTGCAGATGTCTAAACACGTGGGAGCACTTCCTTTTCCTAAAGACAAATGAAGATTTTCATTTTGTTTTGTAAACGTGTCAGGATTTATCACTTAGTCATGTGTCATGCATTAGGGTGTTTATACAATACGGCTTTCCACACCCTGGTTCTGGACTTCTATGATTTCAACAACAAGGCCGTGGAGTAACAGAGGTTTGCCAAACCTTCCCCTTTTAACCCAAACCTTTGGCTGGACTAAAGAGAAGCGTGAGCTGAGAGTGCCTAGTAAATGGTAAATGGGGTTATTCCCAAGAGCAAGACAAGCGGGTTCACCTATATCCTCAAAGACTGCTTGATAAAAGACACATCATCATCAAGACAGGCGGACATTAAAAAAAAAAAAGAAGATAAAAGTAAAATTGAAATTATGTCTACCAGCAGTAATTGTCTGCATCCGTCCGTACTACCCTGGCACCGTATTGAGTTGCATCGGTAGCCTCTCCTCAGCCTCCATGTCCCACCCAAACACTGAATATCTGACTTCTTAAACTTTCCTTTTCATGTAAATAGCTACATTTTAAAACAATTTGTTTTGAAGTTTGAATATGTAACATCTTATCAGGGACAGGCTGGCTGACCGTAATAATATTTCTGAAACAACCGTACCATAGTGGAAACAGGAACGGGCAGCAGTTGGCAAGTTCAAAGGCTGCTTGGGCACCAAGCCCAAAGTTTACTTCATTTCAGTTTGGTGTTTTAGGCTGATGTTGATGCTGCAGGTATGGAGCTGCTTTCATTTGGACCGAGGTCCAGATCTGAACATTCATATATAGCGATGAACGTGTGGTTTGGGGTCCCGATATATAGTCTCTCTCTCAGAAAGACTTTATAAACAAAGCCAGGATGAGCTGCTAAGATGTCAAAATAGCTAACTGGTGTTTCTAATGAGCGTTTGTCTTTTTTGATCTCAAAATAAAGATGATAAAAAGTGTCCAAGAAGGAAAATATCTCCCTCTCTACTCTGTTACCCTTTCGGGGGCTGATACTCCTTTTTTATTTGCAGAAAGGGGGGAAAAAACCCCCAAACCAACAGTTATTTATCTGCTACCAGACAAAGACTGTAAAGAAATCCAAGAAGAGCATCCCAGCACAAAAGCCTGAACTCTTTGACCCCTCAGGCCTCAGGCCTGGACAATTGGCCAAGCTGGGCTTTTTCCTGAGAACTGCCCGAGGGCAAAGGCTGAGAAAAGATGCACATTGTTCCCCGCCCCCGCACCATCCATTAAATGCGAGGGCTGAAAGGCAAAAGGATCTTACCAGGTTATAGCAGTGCTGAGAATGCAGCCTGACGCTCATTTTCAAGGTAATGTAATAAAGGAAAAAAGTGAGTTGTAGAGATCTTAATTCTTTAAAATTTAAAAGCTAATTTTGTGTCTTTTAGTCAATTTCCTATGCAGGAAGGAAGAATTTATTAACTGACTTCTGATGTTAAATGGAGTGCTAATGGGCAAGTACAACAATTCAACAGGTGCCAAGTAGAAATATAGAGACATTATATCAATATTAATCTTAGAGCCTTGCAAAAGCCTTGGTAGGGGGTTTTATTAGGCAGGTTGTGATGGGAACACCCCTGCCACCTGCAAAGTGAAAAGGGGGTTCGGGTCTCCCATTTAAAGCATTTGAATGCTCGCATTGCAAGGTGTTTTAATGGAAGATTATGAATTTTGTGCCTTTGGAAATTGCTGTTTGTTGGCAGAGGTTGTCCCGAGCTGGGAACTCCTTCTGGAAGAGACGCCTTCGAGCGGCTGTGCTCTGTGCGTGCCTCGGCCAGGGCAGGCAAGGCAGCGATGTTGGAGAGCAAAAGTATTTCCAACATTGAACACTCAGCTGGAAACCTGAATGCCCATTATTAGTCTGGATAGAAGTCAAAAGAATAGTTGAACGTGCTAAAAATCTACACAACCGCTATTTTACAGACTAATCTTCTGCCAGTAAACAAATGCTGGCTCTAACATACTTCTGATTTTGACCCCTGGGTTGAAAATTTTCTGTATAAACACCAGCTGATGAACAGGTCACTTTGTTTTCAAGACAAGACTCTCAGAGTCGCACCCCACACAGCAGGTCCCTGATCCAGATAAAAGACTTCAAAACGTCCAGCAATAATTTTCACTGAACAATTTTTTCATTGTTCCAAGCTGTCAAATTATTACTGGGAAAGGATTAGTGGAAAAAGGAAAGTGTTTTTGTCTAAACATCTTATTCAGGTGAAAACAATAATAATCCATTTTGATATTTTCAGGTAGAAAAGTTCCACATTTTACAGACAAGAAGGTTTGAAAATTTCAAGATGTATGCTAAGTGTAATTTTAAAAATGACAAAACAAAGTCGAAAGAAAATATTTTGATGTTCCACAGTACAACTTTTTTTTTCATCCAGCTGCACATATTTTCTGGTTGAAAGTGTTTTTTTTGCAGACTAACAACTTTTTCATTTCATACCAAAACCAAATAAAAAGGAAGTCACAGAAATTCCCTGGAATTGTAGAACTATTTGTCTGTGGCTCTGCTCCTCTTCACTAATGCATTAAAAATAACAAATAATAGGGATATCTGGCAGCACTGAAATAATAATAATAATAAAAATTTCAGTGGAAAAAGGGGGACTCAGTTAACTGGAAACCTGCTTCTAAGGGTTTTGACTCTTGTGAGATTTACCACGAATCATCTTATCTGCCTGGCTCTATTTTTTAATATTGGTTTTTAAAGGAGCAGAAATGACCTTTGTTAAAAGCGCCCCACAAATTGCATACAGGTAATGAATTATGCCATCCCTGATAGGGCACAAATAGGCAAGGTGATATCACAGCATCCACAGCCCGTTTCCTAAGGAAGGTTTTGCTGTGTGACAGCCACTGGGAACTACTGAGCCTGCTGCTGTGTGTAGTCAGAGAATAAACTTCCCTGCTCCCAACCTTTCATACTAGACTTCGTTGAAGCCACTGCAGAGATTTCCCCTTCCTCCAAAAGCTCAGAGCCCCCCCGGCCCTGCCTCAGCGCTGCACTGAGCTTCGTGCAGGAGGATGCTCTGAGCATCGACAGCAAACAGCTTTCGGCAAGTCCATCCCTTTCCAGAGAAGCAGTAGCAATCCCAGCCCTCTGCTCAGCCTCTTTGGAGAGGATGTTGCACAACCCGGCTGCATCATGTTCTTACTCTGTCATCTCCCTTTGCGAGTGATGTCGTAAACAGCATCTTATTCATTTCAGCGGCATGCTGCAGAGGAGAAACATCACACGGTAATCCTGCGTAGCTGGGGCCAGAAAAGGAAATAAAAACTGCGCAATGCGAATGACACAGACTCTGGGGCTGCTTGACACCGGGCTATTTTTTTTGTGTGTGTGTGTCAAAATGGTAACAGGCTTTATCTCACATGAAGAATTGTTTTCCTGTTCTAATAATAGTATTAGTAATCATAACAATAATCATAACAAAAATGCCCCCAAATCAAATTACCATTTTTTGGGTTCCAACATCATCTAAGCATTCCCCCCACCCCTTTAACTCTATAAATCAAAAGTAGCCCCAAAGAATTCAGCTCAGTTTTATATATGTGAAAATATGCTGAGTGGGACTGGCAGCATCTCCAGTTGCAGGTCCAAAATGTGATTTGAAAAAAACCAACATAATTAACCCCCCCAAATCCGGGAATGCCAGTGCTGGGGTGCGAGGGAGTGAGAGGGGGAGAGATTTGAACATGCAGAGCTGTTGTTTAGCAAAATTTTATATAAGAAAAATAACGATGTCGAGTTCTGTAGCTGCTAGATGTATTCAATAATTTTTTATTCAAATATAAATATTTAAGATACTGAAAAGCTGCTTTCTCTACTCCCTTAAAAATTCCAAACTGTACAACCGGTTCCCATAAATGACTAATCTTATTTTAGATGAAGCTAATTTTTGGCTAGGTCTTGAGAAGAAAAAAATATTGGATCCGCAACAAAATCCATATTTTCCCCCCACACTGTATCTTAAAAATGCATCCAGACTAACAGCTTGTTTCCAGATGATATTGGTTGCTCCTTTTAGTTTCCAAAATAAGGTTTCTGAATCTGGTTGTGTGACACAGAGATCAGATACAGGTTCTAGACTTTTACCCCCTCCACTTTGCAAGGGTCAGGCTGGGGTACCTGCACAAGCTGCTGGGGAAAAAAAAAAGAAAAAAAAGGAAAAAAGAGGGTTTGCAAAATCTGGACCTGGGATTTTAAGTGGAAGAGCGCAGTCCTTCCCCCCTATGGCGGGTGGATTTATTGGGTGTCACGATGACACAATGTGTCTATTCGAAGCCGAAGAAAGCCCCCTACTTAACCTTCATCTTTTTGTGTGTGCACGTACCAGAAGGCACCACACTGTTGCTGGAAAGCAAATAATTAGTGACATGTTCTGTAACACCATTGCTATTTAAAGCTAAATCAGTGGGTTAATGCTTCTCGAAATGTGACATCCATGAGGGATTCTCGCTCCAGTACTGTTAGTCACTTGGTGGTCTCCGGAGTGACAGGATCAATGCCTTGAGTTTTAAAAGTCTTGGTTGCAACAGGAAAAAAGTGATTATTGGAGAAATTTAGGGGGGTGGGGTTGGTTTTGCGGGGGGAATCCTGCAGGGGCTGACTCTTTCTCCTCAAAGAGCCCCACGGGGATGCCGGTCCTCAGCCCTTTCGCTAACCGTCACCCCAGCACACGGCTTGCTGCGGCCCCTCTCCTTGCAGGCTGGTGGAGTAAGGAAAAGCATGTGAGATCAACTTCTGAATTGTAAAATCCCTGAAGGCAGAGCCCAGGGCTCCCTGGGCATCTGCACAGCACTAAACACTCTGACGGGCCTGAAGGAATGAATCCCGAGAGTTTATAATTACACGCCAAAGATATAGAGAGAGACTCTGGTGTTGATTTTGCTCAAAGAACTGAAGCAAAGCCATTCTTCATTAGGGCAAATGGCCTGAACAAAACTCTTTGCATGGGTGAGAAAAAAATCCAAAAGCATTGAGGAAAGGCGGTGGGGGGGGGGGGAAGGAAGAAATAAAACAGTCAAATCACATTTTACTTCTTCTTACCCAGGAGATTGACACAGTAGCGTTTTTTTCTCCTTCCCATTTTCCATTAAGCTGGTTCTTTAACACACATCTGAACTTTTCCCATCCTGACGATTCCCACGGACAATTGGCAGAGAATCTAGGACAACTTGCAATACTGGGATTTTTTCCAGGCATGAGTAACTTGTTAAAAAGCCACTATTTCCCTAATACTAACAGTAAACAGAGTTCACATCCACATGAAATCCTCTGTGACCCATCGGGGAAAGTTTTTTGTATATTTATATAGAGAGATATATGAAATCATTTAATTCCTTTATCCATCAAGCACTTGGAACTCAGCATGTCCGTTTATATTTCACTTATAAAAATAAATATACACATGCATGCCAGGCTAGATTTAAAGGTATCCTTTTCCCCCAGTTGACAGCTCCATGCCTGTAGTTTTATAAGGGAAAGCTTTAGAAAGAACAGTGTTTAAAATAAAGTCACTGAGCCATGTTTTATGTCACGTCGATGAAATATAACTCCATCACACCTGCTGCTCCTACTACTTTGGGCGGTGGACAACTCTGTTGAGTAGCTACTTGCCGAATTCCTGAGCATTTAGGAACTTGTGCTGTTGGCAACCTGAAATTTCAGGCGGACGTCTGCTGTGTAGATGTATTAAAGGTACAATGATCTCAAAACATCCCCAAGTGATCACTACCTTTTGGGACCTACTGATGTTAGCAGGTATCTATCTAAACTAAATCTATTTTGGAGTATGAAGGCCAAATTGTGGTCACATTTGAAGTCCTGCCCACACTGTGTCCCACCACAGAAATGAGTCCTGCCTAGGTAGCTCAAAAAAGTTGAAAATATCTAAAAATAGACATGGTCTATTTCAGACTATTTAATAGCCTAAAAATACCAGGCAGCCCTTGTAAAGGGCAGGGACAACGGCATGTGAGAGGGCTGGCAAACTCAGGTTTGCTGATGGCTGAAGTGGGGATGCTGTATGGGGTGGACCAAATAGATGCTATCAGCTTGAGCACAAGCGCCTGGTGGACCTGATTCCCTTTTCAAGTATAGGTATCAAAGGCAGTGTAGATGTTTCCAGTAGGATCATGCTCACTGTAGTAACCGGCCCTGTATTTTGAGAGTTGGACAGAAATCAGGAGCCCTGCGCTCTATTCACAACCCTGCAACTCTGTTGCTCAAATCTGTTCTCCTGGCTATGCCTCAGTTTCCCTGAAGATAAAAAAAAAAAGAAGCAGAATGAGCAAAATGCTTTGTAAAACACTTTGAAATTTATTTATAATAATAATCCTAAATCATATGGCTAGAGTTGGGTGGTGTGCAGTGTCTTCCATGTTTCTGACTTTTTCCCATCAAAAAAAAAGCGTGAAAAGACAAAGCTGTGATTTTTTTCCAGAAGGGATTTCCAGAAAACATTGCTTTTTGAAAGAATCAAAAGAAAACACCCTGGCTTGGGACTGCTTTCCTCTTGGACGGCTTTGTCAGCCTCACGCTCCCTGCAAGTGAAATTAGGTGTGCTTGCCCAGTATTTTACACGCAGACCTGATCTCAGCTCGCGGGTCTGTCCACAAAACACCATTCTCATTAACAAGAGCCATTAACAAGCCTCTTCCATCAGGTTAGATTTCCTCGGTGGGTTGTGGTTTCTTTGTTGGCAAAGTGGACACTTTCCTTGGGAAAATACCTCTTTAAAAAAATGAATTATCTGGTCAGAAGAGCATTTTGACTTAAACATTCCCAATCGTGCTTACTATTTATTGCTGATTTAGGTAGGGAGAGCAGGCAAGGTTGAACATTGACAGTGCCACAGACCAGAATGATTCTCAGACAGCCCAAATCCTCCAGCTTTCCTGGCTACCTCTGAAACCACGGGCCACAAAGCACAGGGCAAACGTGGAGCATCCACAGAGACTGGAGAAAAAAGGACATCCCCCAAACCACCCAGGACCTGAAGATTTCTGGCTCCACCTCCTGCAGAGGGAAGAGAAACCAGGGTCCATGTGTTTATTCCATGTGTTCTGTCTTTGCATCTCTAGACATCAAAGTAACTTCCCTTGCCTTGCACAGGAGAAACTCTCTTGGATTTGTTTTTTGTTTAGTGGAGCCCTTCATTTAGACTCACAGGATATTCTTGAAAGCTTTGAGGGTCTCATAACACGTGTCAGCCAAGTGCTTTTGTGTTTTCCTTCAGTGTCTATGTGGCAAAATGAATATATGATAGTTCAGTCTTCACTTCTCTATTTCAGGGGCACCTTTTGGAACTGATTCCAGAAGCAAATCAGCAAAAACACACGAGAGAATGTCCCCCCCAAATTATTGCTACGACGTACCTGTTTAGAAGCAGCAAATTGATCGCTAGCTCTGCATCTGAAAAGTACTGCTAAATTCATAGCCAGGCCTCTATACAGGAGGATTCACAGGGCTCCTTTTGGCATTGTGCCCCTACCTACTGTCTGGTGAGAAACTGTGCTAGGAACAGTGTTGATAATGCAGGGATGTTTTGGTTGTTGCTGGGGGTCGAAGAACAACAGGTGCTGATTGCCACCACAACAGTGCACCGGTGGCACAGAAACCCTGAAAAACAAGGCAGAACCTTCCTTGGAATTATGATATATGAAATCCCCAATTATAATAGCGATCCGGCAATAAAACAAACCAAACCAAACAGAATTGGTTCCACCTCTGAAGACTTAGTGTGATACATTTCCTAGAGTTTTGTTAGTTCTGGCATAATGAAAAGTATTCTGCATTTAAATAAAATAAAAGTATGGTAGTTAAGCAACCGGTTGTATTTTTGCTGTTTGGATGAAACGTTTCAGTCTTGCTGGGAATAAGGAGATCACTTTTCCCAGCTCCTCAAGAAGTCAGTGCCAATCTTGCAAACTCTTTCAGATCTTCTCAAAATACAACTGAGGCCAGGATCATTTTTCTTCTATGCAGTTACATTGCTAGCTTTCCCCATCTAATGGGTATTCCTTTGACTCAGGAGTTCAGGACCAGGCCCAGAGAGTAAAAAACATTTCACCCAAAAACCCCCCACCTTGTGACTAAATCTGGAGAGTAGATTTGAACCCCTCTTTTCAGCATTAACAACGACCTCAATGCTGCATAAGGTCATGTTTGAGGACTTCTGTGAGAAGGAACAGGGAGCTGTTCTGTGGGAGCTCCTTGTATTTCATTCTCATGGAGCTCAAGTCGTTTTAAAGGATGAGAAAGTTAGTGTAATGTTTTTCTCTTTATTTGTGGTGTCTCAAATTATTTTTTATAAAGTTATTTGTACACATTTCGGCACTTCCTGTTTGGGAGTAGACGTGGAGGCTGAAATACCATGAGAAAAACTTCTTATCCTGATGGCAGTTTAGATCTGGCTAAAAGGAGGACGCACTTAAAATCCTCACAGAACTCTGGTTTTCTATCCAAGTTCTTTCCTGATTTACAGACAAAAAATGTATTCTGACTGGTGGACCAGATATTTTCTAGTTTTTAGACCACACAAATACTGAAAGTTTCGCTCCTAACTGGTTTGGAGTTTCACTAGATAATATCTAACAACTAGAATGTCAGGGTGAGATTAAGTGACTTTTCTACCAGGCAGATTTTAGGCTGCTCTAATCTGAAAGTAAATCTTGCTTTAATTTGTAAAAATGGTGTATTCACTTTTATGTCCCACCAACCTATCTACGATTTGTGTTCTATGTGCTGCAGATGTTGTAAAAAATGGTTTTTTTTTTTTTGCAATGGTTTCTTATGTCACAGGTAATTTTTTTTGTTGGCTCAGAGCAAATGAAAGAATGCAACATTGCCATCAACAGATGCACCACCAAACAACCCAGTTCTGTCTGACTTGGTTCTTGGCATCTGTGTGCTATTTCTGTCAAACTCAATCAAACTGAGTGTTAATTTTTGAAGCAAAACCCCTATGATCATTTCACTTGTGATGTAAGCCAGATCTAACCTCAAGACTGTCAAAGGCCAGAAGTCAATGACCCAATTTTGCATGCCATGCAGCCCCCTACCAGTAGCCAGTGCTTTTCACGTTCCTCATTCCTACTCATGTAGGTTATTCATTCTTTGTGAAATTTGTTATAGATGCCAAACACAGTATTTATATAAAATGCAGCCTGGTCACAACTTTAAGAAGCTTTATCTATAGCACAGTGTGGCAAATAGATCTCAGAGTGTATGCCAGGTAAGTATAAAACCTCATCCAGACAGGAATCCAACTTTGCAAAGGGAAATACTTCTACTCGGCCTTAGTGCAACTGCAATTGAACGCTGAGAGTCCCGAACGAAAAGCTTTAGTGAGAAATTTGTGCTTGGTTAATGCAGTTATAGAGCTTTCTCTAACTGCTCCCTCACTTGGAATATAAAACGGAGTAATCTGAGTATTTTAGGACCTTTCTACTCTGATTACACTGTAGAGCCTAGTGGGACAAGATTTTGACCTAAATTTCTGCATTCACCTGGGCTGAACTTTGGGTTATGATGGTTCATCACTGTTGATCTTCTTTGATTTCTTTTCACTTTTTTTTGCTCCTGAGGCAAGGAATGCAAAATCCTACCGGTACAAATTTAGCTTGTGTTTTGCAAAACTAGTAAATAGTAACCCGGGTCAATTAGAGAATTTCGACAAACTGGAAAAGAGCCATGCTAAATAACAAAAAGGGGAGGGGAAAGGGCAGAGTGGCTTCATACATTGATAATACCTTCCTACCTTTCTTTTGATCAGCAGGAGCACTGTGTAATGAGGCAGGGGAATGTCTTCTCTCTAGGAATGCATTTATTCAGAGTTGGTGACAGCGTGAAACTTCTGCATATTTGGTCTCCAGGTCTCACAACCTCTTCTGCTTTTGCAGACTTCATCTTCCCCCATGCATAGACTGACTTTGGGGAAACCTTCCTTTTTAGGACAGCATGAGGTTCACAGGCATCGGTGAACCCTATCTTGAGTGGAAAAGATGTAGAGAAGATGCAGTGAGACAGAAGAAAAAATAGACTTAGTTATGTACAGAACTATAGCAAATAAATACAAGAGACCTAAAAAAGTGTTAACTGAACGGTAAAACAGTCATTGGCTGAATTCAATTCCAGTTGGTTAAAGAACGGCAAGTTAACAGAATTTCATACTGAAATTCCCTCTAAGGTGCAGGTCCCACTGAAAGTACTGAAAGAACTCAAGTACCTTATTAATGCATTAATTGTTTAGTGGAGCTGGATGGAAAAGTAAGACTAGGAAATAACTCATTTCTCCATGTTTTTGTTCCTTGCCCAGTCCCATTTTCTGACAAAATTTATTTAAGCAACGTATTTTTTGACAGATTTAACTGCACTAATGATCCAGACATTGTCAGTCCCCTGCATATTTTCCTTTTGTTGTTATTGTGTATCCCAAATCCATACAAATAAAGGATATTTGCTTCAGCTGGCTTGTACACAGAGCCCACAGCATGTGAAAAGTTAAGAGCAGTCAGGCGGTGACGGTATCGGTGGTTGCTGGTCTCTGAACACAATTCCAAATGCATGAACCTATTTTTAGAACACTACATTCCTTTTCATTTTTTTTCTTTTTGAACCATAACCTTCATGAAAAGGCTGCGATGTATATTACAGCCACACAGGGCTGAAAAAAAAAATATCGCATTAGCAGTGAAACAATAATCCTGCTGCCAAATGTACAAATATTCGCTAATAACTGCCGCGCTGCTGCAGGCCCGGAGGAGTGCTTCATCTTATTCTTCTGGCCTGGTTTTTGACAGAGGGCTTTCCTTAAATCCATCCGCCACTGAGCTGTTCACAGCTCTCTGATTCATACCAGCCCGCTCTGCCAGAGCAAGCGGCTCGTGCTGGCGCGGTGTCGTGCGGCGTCCCATGGCCGAGGTGATGCCACAGCACGGGGTGCTCTGGGCTTGGTGCTGCTGCTGGTCTTCATCGCAGGAGGTCAAGTGGGGCACCAGGAAGGAGAGCGAAAGACAGACAAGCTCCCGCGTTTGCTTTTATTGAGGTGGTGCTTGCTGTATTTGCTTATTTGAGACAAATAAATGCAACGGATGCTCATGTATACACACAAACGGCCAGTGTTCCCCAGGTGAACCCAGCTACAGCAGAAGACCACCATAAACTGTGCTGCCTAGACCTAAAGGGAACATCTATGAAATTAATTGGTGCTTTCAAAGAAAAGGCATTTAATGTAAAACTGATATATCCATTAAATGCGTATTACGGCTGCCGTTGCTTTATTCAGGCAAAAGATTTATTCGTGGAACAGTTTGCTATTGCCTGTGCAGTTATCAGTGAATAATGATCTGGTGGTTTCATGCCTGAATTCCAGGTAGATAATAAAAACAAAACAAAAGGATTAATGCATTTTATCTATTTCTCTTCCATTTCTATGTGTGCAACCCCCTGCAGAGCTGCAGGCATGCAAATAAGAGCAGAGAAATTGGTCTGATACTGTAACTCCTGTGTGGCTGTGTATGCAACGTGCTGATGTTTGTAAAACTGTGCTTGTTCTGCCACTGTAGTGCAGAGGAATTGTGTGAACACACAAAGTCCATCAGTAGGAGCTCAAAGCACACATTTGCCAAGGTGCAGTTTCCCCAAAAGAGCCCGGGAGTCCTAAAATCAAGGCTCCAGCTGAAACTCCACAAGGAGCCCCACAGCTCCCTGCAATGCTTTGCTTTGCCTTTTGGGTCTGCAGTGTTCATCTCCACACAAAAGCATGTACTATCCGTGTGGGTAAACCCTCAAAACACCCTCTTACTTTATCCACAAGTCAGGGGAGCAGCTGGGAGACACTGTGGTTTTCCTCTTTTTTTTTTTTTTTTTTTTCCTTTTTTTTTCTTTGTTTGCTGCCCCATCTCTGACTTGGAGGGTCAAATCCATGGCAAGTTCATTTCTGGGCCAACTCTGCCAAATTATATGATGTGAATTAATGTCTACTAGAGCTTAGAACAGCAAACTCTGATTTAAGCTCTTAGGTTGAACTTGTCTACAATTGTTGAGGTGAAAGGCCAGTTCATAGCCATTAATTAACCTAATCCATCTCAATCTACTTTATTTTATACCTTTTAGGGTTTGTGACTCTAAGAAATATATTTAGATAAAGCAATGCTGTTAAAAACCAGGAACATTGCTAAAGACACTCACCACCCACCATTGGTTTATACTAGAGATCACTTCAAACATTTTTTAAATGCTGGGAACAGATTTAATCGTATATTTGTTAGTTAGTCCTAACACACTGAGCAGTTTTCTATCCAATTGATTCAAATAAGCATTCCATTAATGTCAGGGTTATTTTTGATTCTGACTTTTAGTCCGTTTGTAGTAATTTCATTAATAGGTAAGCATTATTGCTAGATTCTCCCTGCTTTTTCCTTCCACCTCCTCCCTTATTGTGGTTCTAGTGCTAAAACACATGAAAATGAGGGAGTGCAATTACCTTGTGAAATCTAAACCTAAGCATGACCCCTAAGTACAGCTTTTAGGGGCAGTTGTGTACGTAGCAGCAGGCAGAGAATATTCAGAAAGCTTAGCAAGGTTCAAGCTTTATCTAAAAGCATACGGGAATTTCTTAAGAGGATC
The DNA here is from genome assembly GCA_013389945.1 of Fregata magnificens. NCBI lineage: Eukaryota > Metazoa > Chordata > Aves > Suliformes > Fregatidae > Fregata > Fregata magnificens. Next base: position 201,213 of record WAAD01037374.1, read on the forward strand.
TAATCTAAAAATAGGATTAAGACATATTACCAGATGTCTATCCCCTAAATATTCATTTTTAAACTGAAGATATTTAATGACTGAGTAATATTTAATAAGTTATTAGTTGACCGTAGAGGCTTCTGAAATTGAAATTCCTTCGAAATGTCTATCACGATAATAATTAATAAAGATTTTAAAACAGCATCTTCATTGGAATGGTTTTCTGCCATATTATAGAAGCCCATTTTTTAAAAGTATGGGCTGGTTTAGATTTTTGGGTTTTTTTAATAATGTACAGAGAACAGAAGATCATGTATGCCCTAACATTGAAATACCTAAAGCTAGGTGGAAATGAGCAGAAAGCACTCACGAATGGCTTGAGATTTTATTTGTAAGAATGAGATAAGCATCTACGTATTTATCCATTTTTATCTGAGTGTTTTGATCCTGGAAAACAGTCCAGAAGTACAGAGCATCATGTGATATTTAGGCAAGATGCACATTGTGTGTTTTGTGTGGCTGTGCCTCGCATGTGGCCCCTATGTTACAGGATACAGTCAGGCAGCTCATTTAAGGTACAGCAGATCTTGTTGATCTCAGCATCTACAAAAAACTGGAGCACATCAGAAAGAAAGCATTTATCAAATATTTAAGTTTTCTACAGTCGGATAAATGAAGAGAAGCTGCAATAATGCTAGTACGGGTTTTCCAGTACAGTCAGAAATGTGGGAGCATGCAGATAAGCCCTGATCCACTCCTACATTTGGATTTCTACCTCAAATTTTCTAACACGTATCCACAATTGAATCTTGGGTTGTGGGTTTTTTGTGCTAAACGTTGTGGTAAATCTGAAGGCTGGGCCCAGATGGAGATTACCTGCTCAAAGTCACGAGGTAAGCCAAAGTCAGTGTTCTCCTGAGATATCTCATCATTAACTCTCCTATAGGCATGATGTCTTAAGCTAAGTCAGCAATATCATCCAAGTATGTTTCTTGTGATATTTGGACGCGTTTCACAGATGAGACGAATATCTGAAGGACATAATAACAGAGGGTTTTTACTGGATTTCTTCCCCTCTTCCCTGTTGAAGTTTTTTAGAAGTCCCAGATAGCTATCATCATAAAAAAAAAAAATATTTTAACCACATTTGTAATTCTTAGACTTTCTCCTGAAACTGAAAGCTATATGTACCTTCAATAAATTCTAGTTGCACCAGTTCCCTCACCTGGAGAAATCTGGTGTCCTTCAATGGGAAAAGAAATCTGTTGTCAGACAGAGAGTGAAGAAGTTCCTGCTGGAGTGACAGAGGCAAAAATGTTGGATTTATGGAAAACCATAATTCCAGGGTTTTATCCATTGCCGTAGCTAAGGAGAAGCTCTGGAAGATGAGAGGGAGGAATGGTGATGGGAAGCTAGAGGAGCTGAAGTAGCCTTAGAGTAATGCTTGGAAATAGGGCTCCCTTCTTCCTCCCCTTCAGACCTGCTGGAGGCTGGCACATAAAACCTGAGACACAGCTATGCCTAGGGGGGAAATTTAGTTGACGTGTTTTACGGTTGTTGTTTTGAGTCACTGATAAAGCCAAGCACTAGGGAATAGTTTGTTTGAAGTGTGTGCGTGCTCCATTCTGAGCAGGATGGGAATTATCAGTTTATACGCCAATCAGATAATCACTGTGGAGAATAACTGGCAAGTGTGATGTTGATATTTTGGCTGAGGGATGAAGAGGACCGTTTCTTCTTCCCCTTCATGTACCTAAAATTTTGGCTCCTAGCAAACTTGGGAATCCAATACACATCCAGGTTTTTATTGTGCTTTATTGTGTTTTATTTTATTTTTTGTCCAGCCAGAATAATTAGTTATAGGAAAGAAAATATAGTGGAAGCAAACGTTCCTGGAGACATCTTTCCATTCCTTTTTTTTTCCTTCATCACTTGCCAACCGCAGGCTCTGCACTTGGCTTCTCAAGCAGGAAGAGAAAAGAAAAGATAAAGGGACAAAAAAACTTTCTGCACCTCATGCTTGCAATATTTTTGCTTTCACTGGTGAGAGGTAGAAGACATCAACATAGGACTGGACTGAATGCAAACACTACATGTACTCTGTGGGTCTCAGTGCCCTAATAATCAGCAATACTATCTCTCAAACAGGTTAGCTAATAACAAAAATGAAAGCCAGTCCAGCAATTAACGTGCTAGTCTGAACTTGATAAATGTGAATTCAAATCCTTGTTCTTGTTCTTGTCGTGTTTGTATATTGCACCATAAAGTTAGCTGTTTGAGACCAGATGCACAAAGATACGTATGAACCCAGATTTATGTTGAAATTACAAATAGGATATTTTTTAGGGATGGAACATGTGTGCCTGATTTTCAGTGTGGACATGGCCTCCAGTCTATTGTTACTTGTCTGAGTGCAAATAGCCCTTTTCCATACCAAAGCAGTGCTTTAAAGAAAAAATAAATTAAGAATACACAAGTATTGCAGTAAAAGAGACAGAAGTTCAGCATTCCTGGGTGCCGGGTCACATGTTAGAAAGACTTATTCTCCCAAGACCCAAAACCTAATACCTATGTATATTTATGAAATATGTAGCAGATTATTTTTCTAGGCTACCCTAGTCCACAGTCAAGGAGCTGAAATGTGGCCATTTGCATAGTATTTCAACTTTTATAGTCACCTGGAGAGGCAGAGAAGTTTTGCAAAGCACGTATGCATGCTATGTGACAGAATGGCAGCGGCAATAAGCATAGTGATACCACACACTGCAACAGTTGGGAAGGAAAAAAGGTGATAAAATTCTCCCATTCACTGGAAACCTAGAAAAATTGAGCTTCTCTGGAGGATCTTTCTAAGATAGGAAATTCTCTTAGGGCTCACACCAAACCTCCAAACATACATCCTTGAGTATGCAGACTTCAAGTGGAGCAGGAGGAGACTTTCTACGTAGTAGATATCGATGCCTACCAGCCAAATTCTTTCTTCCCCTTGAAAAGTTTCCTTCACTGATCTTCATGAAGCCCCTCTACTCCCCATTGATCACAGCCCTGTGACAGAGATGGTTTCACTTGCCGTTCTGCAGCCCTTGACTTCTAATGAATTAGACTCTTTGCCAGATATGAGATGACACAAAGACTGCTAGACTCAGATGGCACAAAGTGGGAAGGAGCGGTGAATTCTGACTGGGTTATTATTTTATAAAACAATCCCCTCCTCCAAGGTTAGCATGTCTGTGTGCGTACGTATGTCTGCCTGTGTGTACACTCAGAGGGTGATTCTGATCAAAGCCATCCCTTCTTGGCCTGTATCTTCATGCTGACGCAATTTTGTCACGGCTAAGATGATGTTCTGGTATGGGAAATAAAAGCATAGAATAAAAAGGCTTTATTTGCTCTCCAGATTCTGTACGATTTTGCCTTACACATCCTTTACTCTGGCTCTCTTCTTTCCATCAGTTGCCAAACTAAAGTTTTGTACCGGGCCATTAAAGAAAAAGTGAAAACAAAACTTTTATTGACATGAACACTTTTTTTTTTCCTCTCTCTCTCTCTCTTCGCCATTGGGGCCTCAGCTAAAGTGACCTGAGGCTAAATAGGCACTCAAAGAAAGCTTTCTTGCCAAAGAAATGTCATTGCTGTTAAACAGTACTAATGAATGCATAGATTTAGAACCTTATTTACATTGAAATTTGTTTAGTAAGCCAAGTTAGGTCTGAAAATTGGGACAAACTGTTTCCTCAATAATTTAATAACTCCAAAGACCTCGTCCATTTGGAAACGGCAGAGCTTCACCATCCACTTACAAATGCAAAGTCACGTTTCCCAAAATTGAATAAAATGCTAATAATACAACAGATCCACAGATCAGCGAGTAAAGTGGCTTTTAGCTCTGAGTTCAGCTGGAGACAGAGTGAATAACAACAGTCAGCTTACTCTGTCCTAAGCAAAATGGTTTTATTCCATCAATTGCCTGCGTTTCAAGTGTTTTGAAGGGTTCACATTTATTTTCGTAACCTCACTGAATTTGGCACCCTTGCCAGTAGTGCTGGAACTTTCAAACCGGGAGCTTTTCATTGAAACAGGCCAATTAACTCACTCGGGTCACATTCCCTATATGAACTGCTTTTAATGGTGAGCTGTACCACCCATTTTGTGGCAAACAAAAATCCATAAAGAAAAACCAATTAATTCCTTTCAGTGCTTCCCAGGAGAAAGCATATATCAGCTGGGTAACCAAATATGGGACACTTGGACAAATAAATAAAATGTCCCTCCATCACACACCTCCCCGAAAATCATTGTGTCTGTTTTGTGGAAACTGTAACACTTATTTCTACATCTTATGGATCAGTATTTCTGCAAAATCTGGTTATGGTCTTCTGAGTCAGGTAGCCTTGGTGCAGAGGCTTGAATTTTATCCAGATAGAAACTCCTCTACAGCA
>WAAD01037374.1:212497-224214 GCA_013389945.1 Fregata magnificens
ACCCAGATTGTAGTTATGCAATTCTTTGTTTGCCTTTTTTTATCATTTGTTCCAGCATGAGAGTCTCTTTCTTTAAAAAGAGAGCTAGTGAAATACCGCCAGCCTGAAGCAGGAATGAGGAGACTGTGAATGTTTCCCACTGAAATATACAGTGAGCTCATTAAAAATACAGTCAATTTTTTTAATAGTAAAATCATTTTAAGTTTGCTTATATGGTGCACATAAATCTGAAAGCCTGAATTATTGAGTGTTATTAAGCCTAATGCCTTGAAACCTGCACTATCGTTCCCTCTGCACTTTCAAAGGCAGCTGCCCACAGTCCCCAGAAAGATACTTTCCCTCTCAAATGTGTGTGCTAAAGTCACCGAGACCCTTCCTGACTCCCTCATCCTTTACTCAGTCCTTTCCTGAGCTTTCCTGGGTAATGGAGCCAAATGCCCAGCATTTGGAGGTGAAGTCAGATTATGAAGATGATCCCAGAGAAAAGAGGGGGAATGAAACCAAGCCTGTAAAGGAATGAGTGGAGTTTGGAAAGCGCGAGAGTTTGGATCTCCGCTTATCTAACTCCTTCTCCCACTCTGCTTCATGCTGAATCTGCTGTGTTATCTGTTTCTCATTTTTGGTATGTGATTTTGTTGGCACTAACAGAGATTTTTTTTCTCCTCTCATTCTGGAAGACATGCCAAAGAGTGTACAGAAAGCTCATATGACAATCTTTTAATTGTATATGTGAAAGCATGAGGAATTTAAAAGGAAGAAGGAACACACTTGCAATTAAAATCACATGCTACATCCTGTAAATAGACTTTCACTGAAAGAGTCACATCTCAGGCACATGCTGCAACAGTTCCTGCACATGGCTCTAACTGTTATGAAACTACTTGCTGGTAAAATATTTACAGTTCCTCAAGTTATATACAGAGGGCACCTTCTTGTGAAGCAAAGGCAAGGGAGGGAACTCAGTGGATGCTAATTCCTCCCTCTCATTTAAGCTCTTTATAGTAAATGAAAGCCAAAACAATCCTAACATTTTTTCAGTTGCCAGATTAGTTTAGTAGCATCACGTTTCTGAATTTGCGATGCAGTCTTTCACGCTCACGCTTGCACAGAGATCTGCCCACATGCATGGTGGCACCCCCCGTTTCCTTTCCCAGTCCTGATTCTCGATCAAATCTGTAGCTGAGGACTGGGCCTGGCATACATGCCCAATTTGCTTTTGCAGCACAGCTATTTTTAGCTGAAGCAATACGCTGGAACCATGGCAATCAGGTAGTTAGAAGCAACACCAGTTCCATGGCCTTGTATGGCTCAGACCTTTCCACCTGTTACTTCTGTTCCAGGAATGACAAAACCTCATCCCACTGGTGTTCGTTGGTTTTCAGTTGATATTTACTTCCTTAAAAATGTGGGTTCCTCCTTCATGTAGCACTGGCAGGCATTTGTTACTCCTCCAGACAGCACAGCAAGCACGAATGTGTTCCTGCCAGGTTGGCTGAACATGTGGGCTTGTATGTCTAGGACTTCTCATAGTGACTGAGCAGCTTTGCAAAATGGGGTTTGTTTTAACCACAGCTTCGCTGGGTTTTGCTGGCACAAAGACTTCTCCTAGACCTAATGTTGAAGAAATGCTAAATTTTGTTTGTAAAATTAAAGCAATTGTATGTAACTTTGCCATAACTGGGTTGAGTTTGTAAAGACATATTGTTTTTAAATGGTCAATGAGATCTGTTACCAAACCATAGAATGACCTGGTTTATGGTTGTCCCTGAACCGGAACTATTTTGAAGCTTTACACTGTCCATATAAAAGATGGTTAAAAGGATATTTTCTCATTCATTTTATGAAGTATAGTAGGTTAGCTGAGGTAAGGTTTAGCATTAGGACTAAAAAAGTTACTCTCACATGTTGTAGAGAGCATCAGAAATAACACCTCATACATCTTTCTTCACAATTAATTTTCATCTTCTGTGTCTTAGACACTTATCCCAAATTTTCAGGTCTCCGTCCTTCACTGACATCTTTATCAATAGGAAAAGTACACTGGTCTTGAAGCTTTAATGTTAAGCACATTTCCACAAGAAAGTATTGCTTTAACAAGGGTGGAAAATGCTCTCCTTAGAAGAGCAATTATCATTAAAGTTTCATTATCAAAAGAATAGTTACCTAACGCAGAAAAGTATGAACAGTCCCACTGATTCATTCTCCTGACAAAGCATGACAGCAATCCCAAGATGAATATATTTCAAAGACTAGTACAAATTTGGTCTGTCTGTCTATGCATATAATATGCCTATTGCTCTATTACCAGATTGAGCACATCTTTAACTGATGCCAACCGGCTGATACCTTTAATGATGATATGCTGTTTTACACCATGTGGGGACCTGTTCATGTATTTTGAACCAGTGGCTGAATTTTCTCTTTGGTTTTCTATTCCAGGTCATCTTCTCAAAAGGGTTAACTTTTTCACCAACATCTTAGAACTCAAAGTGAGCTTTCAACTTCACACCATAGGCTCACGTGCTTTCAAACCTTTTGAGATTCAACCACTGCTAATCAGTAGGCACATGTGGCACAAACTGTGATTCATTTATATCTTTATAATGAATCATTTACATTCCCCTGCACCATATAAAGTGCTCAAGCTAGAGATGACCCTTGCTTTGTGTATGATAAGGATTTATTCACTCCCTGGCTGAGACCTTGGGAAAAGGAATTTTTTCATAATTGGTTTACTCCAAAGCAGATCTGGGAGGAGCTACACATTAAGATTTATTGGGGTCTTTAAGATTTTTAATTTAAGATAAAATAGAGATGTTAATCTTTTAGAGTATATATCTGTATACACACATTAAACTCTAATTATATGAAGACTTATGTGTATCACCTTTAAATGATATTTGGCTGATTTTAGTAGAAATTGAATCCAGTAGATTGAATATTTATTAGTATTAGTATATTAAGTCACAATGTACCTTTTAATGTGAAAATAATAACAAAAAGAAATTCCACTTTGCCAAGAAAAACAATATAACGACAGTAACCAACTTTGTTGGCTTTTTCTCATGTCAGGGTTGGGTAGGAATTCCAGACCAAATTATAAAGTCCTTCACCAGGCACAAAACTCTCAACAAAATCAATGGGAGTTTGTTTAAATATAGATTTAATGAAATCCACAGAATCTGGCCATTTATTGGTAACTTTGGTCAGGGTGAGAATCTTAAGGAGACAGTTGAATCTTTCCCATCTCTGCCATTATATAAATATTATTTTTGCTAGGATATCTTCCTTCATCCCCACCCCCCAAGCAGTTCAGAGACAATAAAACACCAGGAATCCCTGAAGAGTGGTAAAATGCTGACATGATTTAAGGAGGAAGACTCTGATAAGAAGATAAAAATCTAATAAACAGAGTCTGGAGGACCTTGGCAAGTCTCAGCTGCTTGCCAGTGTAAGCAAAGCCCCTCCCAAGGAAAACAAAGGGAACCTTAATCTCAAGGACATTCCACTCACAAACCATCTGAAAGAGAAAGTCAAGGCCATGACCTCTGCAGTCTGAAGTTATGAGCATACTGACAAGAAAATATTTGACTTGGTTCAAGAAGCAAAATCAGTCATTGGATTTTTTAATATCTTTTTTCTTCAATAAGAGACAAAATAATGCAATGCTGTGTTATGTGTAAATGTGTATATATACACGCCTCTTCTCACTATTAAATGGAAGGGATATTCACATGCACATGATACATGTATATTATTATTATGTATGATATATACATTGAATCAAATATCTGTGCCCCAAGACTTCCCGAAGATAAATAAGCTAATTGTATATGAATGCCGTTTTTTTTGACCAGACAAGACACAATGTCAACAGATTAAAATGTTGCCTTTGTGTCTTACTGTATGTAACTTTAGGCCACTTAAAAGCTTCTAAAAGATAGCTAGGCTGTAATTAGTTACAAGGACTCTAAATTGGTTCAGATAAATCAAATGGAAACACAAAACGACATCTAACAGCCAAAGTTTTCTCAGGTTGCAAAGATTCATTGTCTCCTTTGGTCACCATCTACTTACCCTTAATACTCACTCTCCTGCCCTTCTGTGGATGCTTCCCATGTTTTTAGCATCAGAAATGAAGACATCAGCAACATTTGGAAAGCGTGGTCCTCAGACTGCCACACAGCACTTTTCTGAAATTTCTATTCTGATTTGAAAGGTTGGTAGGGTTTAGGCACTAAAGGTACACATAAAGGTACGGGAACTTCTCAGCTTTCTCGATGGTGTGGACTTTGCTCTTGGTAGTCATCATGTCATTCAAGTTCAAATTTAAGAAATACAGGTGTTCGCTTCTGAAGCTGGCTCTTCAAATCAGCACAGCACCATAAAAACCCTTTCCTCTTCTACCTATTGCAGTTTATTCCTAGGAATCTGTGTAGACTTTCCTTATCGTGGAGGAAATTCTCCCCTCGTGCAGAGGATTAGGACTTGGCGTGTCAGACTCCACTCACTACGAGAAGATCTCCAGCTAAATATTTCATACAGATTTTTAATGCCCCATTTGTTTCCAGATGCTGGTGACTTTATTAAGGTTAATTGTACTGCCCTGAAACATGGCTATGAAGCACATTATTCACACACATTGCTGCAGCTCACTAACCCTGTGGGTTCCCTTACCAACGCTTAACAGTTCAATTTCATCACTGGAAGTTGTATTCTTCGCAGACCTTCTTTGCCAGTGGGGACCAGGAGAAGCGTCTTGACGTGCTAAATCACTAAGACATAATGTCAGGTATAAGTAAACCTCTGCATATTCAGAAAGGGTCCAGACTGACCCCATCTCTTCTTAGAAAAATAAATAATGCAATCCATGGACAAGAATAATCACCATTTTTTTTTGCCAGTGCTCCACCAGAAGCTGTGAATTTGAATTTTGAGCTGTGAGGGAGTAAGTTGTACAACATAAAGAGAAGCAAGGATGATCTGTTAGAGAGATAAGCCTGACAAGCAGAATTTGGGTTCAGTCTGGAACTAGGCTAGCATCAGTCAGCAGTCTGAACTAATCTGAGCTGAACTCTGCCCCTCCAATAACCTGCCTTGTTGTTGTGGCACCTGATGACATTTTCTGCCGTGTTATGTAATGACTTAAGGGCTGTAATGGGTTGCATGCTGTTAAATGTCATCAAATGCCATGAATCATAAACAATCCTGGCTTCTAAACCAGAGATTAGGGATATTTATGAAGTTTAGTCTCAGTTTGGGTTTTCCAGACTCTTGAAGTTCAGAGGGTTCCTTTTATTCTTCTTTTTTTTTTTTATTGCACAGACTGCTTCCTGCTGCCGTGATTGACCCTGCTGCTAATATACCCAAACTGCAGAGCTTGATGTTAATCCAAAGGAGTTGAACGTCTGAACTGATTGCCTGCTGACAGCCAGTGTAAAACTCAAAAGCATGACTGCAGATATTGAGATTAGATATTGGAAGACGAAAAAAAAAAAGAAAAGAAAAGAAAAGGATGCAACTGTTTTTTCTCTGCAGAAGCATCAGGAAACAATCCCTATTATCCCACTCCTTAAGTGCAATTTCTGGTTTCCAAAACTTTGCAATGTTACAAACCTTTTATTGATCCTATAAGAATGAAAGCAGATACAACAAAGAAGCCATAAAGCAGAAAGATAAAAACAGGAATAAAAGGGACAAGGCACTTACTGATGTTTGTTATAGTCTTAAAAGGAATTAAGTTAAAAAAAAAAAAAGGAAAGAAAAAATATAAGCACGATAAAAAGTAGTGAGGGGGTGCAAAATCCAGATCTCGCTGTAACTGGCCATAAGTACACTGAATCATATTGCCATGCTTATATAAGAAGATGCTCCTTGGGACAATTCTCTAAATCCTCGCTTTTCTTTTACTTTACATGAATTTCCTGGAGGAAGGACTGAGGATTAAAGTGCTGTATTTCTGTTCACCTATGGCTTCACTGGAAGAGACAAGGGAACTACACACGCACACACACACACACACGCACAAATGTTCTTCAGTGCCATTGAATGACTCTTCTGGTCATGCTGTGTTATAGTGTTTGATCCTTGTGCACACACCTTACTGATCCCATTTGGATTTGTTCTCCCCGTTCTTATTAATAGTCGTTAGATAAAGATTATCTATCTATAAGTGACAAAGATCTCATGTTGTCTGCCAGGTCACCTGATGCTGTGCAAGGTAAATGGTCGTAAGTCTTATTTGAAAGCTCTTTTGAGCCAAATGGAAGCACTTTGGTGAAACCCCTGCAAAAACCTGACTTAACTGGTCTGTAAAAGACCTGATTCTGCCCAAACCTTCAGCCGCGGAACTAACCTTAGATGTTTATTACGGCAAGCAGCACTGACACAGAACAAGCGTAAATATTCATTAATAATGACAAATCATTCCGAATGCTGCACACAAGCAACAAAGGAAGGGGCTTCTGCATAAATAAACAGGCAGAGGTGTCTGAAGGTTTAAGGCATTATTCTGGTATTTCCAAAGCACCTCAGTGATGTGGATGGTCCAGCCTCAACTCCTTTGTACCCATTTGGAAATCCTGTATTTGGGCAAGTCACAAGCACCTGAAAGCATCTGCTTCAAACCCAGGGTTAAAAGCAAACAGTTTGTGTTTATATGCTACTCTACTGCCAAGCTGAGCTATCAGAAACGTAGGCAACCATCCATCCCTCTTCAACTCTCCCTCCCCAGCACTCCCTAAACTTGTATTAGGAGTTGAGAAAGAAGTCAGAGGTGGTTATTGTGCACAAATCATCTGCTGGCTGAAGTTTTTGGTGGCAGCCAAGAGAGAAGAAGGAAAAAAAATTAGAAAAATTTCAATTTCAGGACCATTATTATTTTCATTAATCATAAGAGGCGCTGTCACCCCTGTCCTTATTCTTTAGAGGGAGATCTATTATACGGTCCATTTAGTCCAAGCCATATTACCTCATATGTTTTCCTGGCTGACCAAATAAGACTTAAGAGATAAAACAATTTACTGTTCATTATGATCCGTGTCACTGGAATCAATCTATTAACCTACATTAACTGGATATGTGACGATAGCTCACATACACGCTTCTCCGATTTAAAAAAAAGAAAGAGAGGATAAGGGAGGGGCTGAAGGGAGGGGGCTGGAAAGGAAGAGGGAGAGAGAGAGGGGAAAGGAAATCAAGGCCCATAAAGTGCAGCAGACGTATAATTTGCCAAGCGAATACAACTTCATTTTCCAGCGGCCACTGCTGCGCCCTCCACATCTTCACGCAGCCCCTGACCTGTGAAGAATTCTAACAAATTGGCTTCTATTGTGAAGCCAAAAGGTGCCATCAATGAAGGGACGGTTCGCTGGTCCTAAAGTATGATGGGAAATCGCAGGCTGGAATAAAGAGCTGCAGTTTTATGAAGTTAACCCGTTGAGGTTAAATCCAAGCGGGGAGGCTGGAGCAGGCTCTTGCCCCTTCCGATGACTTAATAGGGAGAAGAGGATTTATTCAGATGTGTTGCCTAAACGCAGGGAAACGTTCCTTGCCGAGCAAGGCAGAAGGAAAAGCTTCTCCCCGGCATGCAGATGAAGCAACTTCTGCTGTGCCACAGTGTGGATTCATTCTCCCTCCTTTGCTCTCTTGCTCTCCATGCTTGATAGATTGTAAGTGTCTAGAGGGAAGAAAGCGAATCAATAGGTGGTCTTCCTGATGCTCGTTTGCACAGCAAAATAACTTTTGAGTAAACAGCCAATGAGTTAAGGTAGTGCCACCTCTACGCAGCTCCATCAGTCTATTTACTCTGGATTTGCACTTGCTTATTAAGAGCTCATCTGGATACAGGTCCTTTTTTTGTTACACCCTCCTCCAACATGCTGGGGTCCTGCTGGTGGCTGATAACTAGGAGATGTTTCCTTTGTGCGGACTGCCTCAATGCTTTCTGACCCAGCCGTGCTTGCACAGAGAAGGCTGTATGCACCCAGGCCCTGGCGGGGACTCTGTCCTGCTCCCAGTCACTCTGCGCCCGGGCTCCAGAATTATGTGCTGAATGTACTGGGAGGAGGTGGGAATGGTTTGGTACCACTTCCAGAGGGTTTTAATCTGCTTTTTGCAAGTATTAATGTGGCAAGTACTAAACTTCATATTGTTACTACAGCTGCTTTAATTGGATACTGGAGGTACTTTGCTTGGAAACCAGCAGGTTGAGACCTACCATATTCGCACCAGTGCTCCTCTTTTGGATTGCACATGCTTCACTCTTATGCCGTTACCAACCCTGAGTTACTCCACTTCGTCCTCTACATACAGCCCTTGTGGCCTTGACACTGGATTTCTCTGAAGTGACGGAGCTGCTTCTGTCCTCTGCTGTGCTTGCTGGTGCTGTCCTTGTGTATGCCAGTAAAGCGTGGGCATCCATGAGTGTGTAGGTTCTCCAAAGATCTGGCTCATCTCCACTGGGTCTAGCAGCAATTGTATCAAATTGGACTCACTCTTCCCCCCTAGAGATAAGGTGGGCTTTAATAACGGGGACCAGTGGTGTAACATCTGCCTTAACTATTCCTTCCAGCCCAGCAAATTACAAATACATCGCTACAAACCCTGTGCATAGTCCAGGACTCGTTTTCTCCTACTTCTGTAAAAACAATAATGAAGGGCTGCAAGGGTGCTTACAGTAAATGTAATGAATAGTAGAATAAAAATAATATTATGGTTGTGCCTCATAGTTTTTGCTCTATGCAGTGAGCCATCATGCTAGGAACTGGACTAACATTTTGCAGAGGCTGTCACTGCCCCACTGTGCCTTCAGGCAAAATAGAGACTGTAAATTAACAGTCTGAGGGAGAAAAAAGACAAAAAGTCTTGCCAGAGGCCATCCCAGAAACTAAGTGGTAGAGCCAAGGATAGAATCAAAGCTATCTGCTTTGCCCATTTGACCGCATTTTCCTTAATCTTTTTAATGACCCCATTCATTGCAAAATATAAAAAACTAGATCATAACTTCAGCGTGTTGAGAGGAGACTGGGAACACGGTCCTTAACCAGGTCTCAGGTTGGGTCTTTTGACTTGTCCATGCCATGTTGGGTCAGACACTGGGCCACGGTTCTGGCCTCTGCTCAGTCATGTTCCCTCCTCAGCCACGCAGCCTCCAGCACTTCAGATCTTCATACCTCAGATTTCCCACTCACAGCAGGAAGCTAAAAATACTTTGTTCAAGTCAACGAAACAGTCTGAGGTGCTCCTGGAAAACTGCAGGGCATGAAGTTCACTGGGGTCAAAAAAATCAGAGTCACTGACATTGGCTAGATCCAGAGTCTTCTAAGAGAAAAGAGTGATTGTAGAGGTTACAGAAACTATTTCCTCATCCTCAAAGGCACATTCATCAGAAAAGTGAAAAAAAACACCCACATTGAAAAATGTGATTTATTCTTAAGACACTTTTGCAAAATCTGTATGAGTCCCTGTGGCGGAACAAACAAAGGAATAAATTTTCCAAGAGTGTTAATCCAGGACTGCAATTCTTCAATTAAAAAGAATCAAACAAAACAACAGAAGACTAAAACAATATAGCAAACCAACCTTGTGGCTGTCCTATACTCGAGAACCTGTAAGGGCAGAACTTGTAACACCCAGTTAAAGGAATTCAATGTTTATCTCACTGTAGGTAAAAATCAGTGATAAGTGAGTTAAGCAGACAAGAGGAGTTGTGAAGACACACATACCTCTCCTTGAGAGGCTGGAGGCCTAAGAAAAGCAGGGAAATTAATGTACTGGAGGTCTAGTCACAGTTGGCAAAGGAAATAAAAGTTGGGAGTGTATTAATGTCATGGTCCCAGACTTTATTCCCTCTCCAGGGCACACACCATTGCGACCTCAAAATCTGAAAATTAAACTGAAAGGAAATGTTTGTTCTTTCAAAATAGCAATTCATGACTGGGAATGGAGATATTTAACCAATAAATGATTGCTTAATGGCCCATAGGACCTTTTCTGCAGTTACAAAAACACTGCATGTTGTTAAACAACCAAGGATACCTCTTGAAAATGCCATGCTTACAAATAACATGAGGGATTATTTGCTGCTTGATAAATGTCCATAAACAGATACTCCCCGGTGCCCTGGCATAACAGAACACTGGGGATCAAGGTGGGGTAGAAGAGAGGAAGGGGGGAGTTGAGATAGAAGAAAATGCATCTGTCTCTGGTTACACACCTCTGCAATGACTTACAGCTTGCTCAGTCTGCCTGTCTCTCTGATGGCTTTTATCTTACACTGGGCGTCTCGGTGTTGAGTGAAGGGGAACAGAACCCGTTACTTTCCCCAGAATAAAGAAGAAGCTCTTTTGGAAGAGGAACGTCACCATGAGACTATATTTTCAGGCCTCTGCAGAAATGATCTGATTGAACTTTTTATGGCTGTTGTAAAATCTTTCTCTATTTCTCACGAGAAGTCCAAGTTTACCAGTAACCACAACAACCTCAGCTTTTCCTGCTGAGTGGAGGAGTAAGTGCTGAACGTTAATATGGGGCCTGGGTTTCTGCAAACACTTCCAGGTGGTGGTTGTGACTGAGCAGATGACAAGGTCTGCTGCTCAGTACAGCGTTATAAGATCCGGTACTTCTGCTGGCCCCAGGCATCTCTGCTTAACCCTGGGCATTTCCAGCATGACAACTGCAGTAGGAATTAAGTTAACCCCTAATGCCATATGAACAAGGAGACTGAGAGCCTGGAGCAGCGACTGCACATGTAACTCATCAGAGTCATTAACAGTGATATAAATGACTTGTGGCATTTGAAAATGAAGAGTGTGTGTGAGTGTGGGTATACACATGTGTGTGTGCATAAACAAAACATCTGAGTTCAGAGCTTCCAGTGAGATGATTTTCACTCCTCGTTCATCCCAGGACACTGTTAGAGCTTCCTAATTAGAAACATTCTCCTTCATTAGTATTCTCTTCCTCAGCCAATGCTGGCACGGTCGAATATCCTGAGATATTTTAGTTTGTCATTTAGGCAGCTGATTTTTGTACTTCTCCCCGTTCAAGAATCTAAGCTCTATGGAAATGTGGCCAAGAAAGAATAGAACAGAATAGAATAGAATAGAATAGAATATTTCGGTTGGACAGGACTTACAATGATCATCTAGTCCAACTGCCTGACCACTTCAGGGCTGACAAATCAAGCTGCAGGGACTGCAGATCCTTCATCAGCTGGTCAGTAACATGGAGAGATCTTCCAGGGCCGTGTGGTTCTCTTGACTGCAGCCATAGGCATACCCCCAAGGACGTCACTATATGGTAAAGGAATGGCAGTTAAAGAGCTCAGTTTGATTCATTTGTAAAGATCCAGTCATTCTAGGAAAATCAACGGAGTTATCCTTAATGTGATTAAGAGAAGATTTCTGTCATAGATATTCACTAGCTCTACATTAGTACAAGTAGATTTGAATAGTGCAAGGAGATTAGACTATTACTGATTCAATTAGTGATTATTTAGTTATCATTTCATTATAGGCAAGCAGAATTGATTACTTTGACAATACAATGAGGTTTGAGTCCAGTAATGCCATTCCACTGCCCAAATGTTCTCCCTTAGGGAGAGGACGGAGGAGTAGACAGGTATGAGGTAGGTGATAGTCATGTTGTTAACTAGAAAGCATGATGTAATGATAAGGACAGTATGGGAACATATACAGAACAGAACAGACACCCCC
>WAAD01037374.1:229948-268996 GCA_013389945.1 Fregata magnificens
ACAGTCACGCAATGATACTGAAATACTAGGCCAAATTCTCAGTGGGTGGAAATCAATACACCTCCGGTGAAGTCCATGAAGCAACATCTCTTTGCACAAGCTGAGGGTCTGATAGCTACATATATATTTTATTTACCTGCATGCAGCATTAAAAAAAAAAAAAGGGAAAGAAAAGATAAAAGCACTCTTGAAAGTGAATGAAGTTGATTCTCAAAAAAAAAAGTGGGTTTTAGATGTTGAATATCTAATTTGCTGATAAAAGGGCCTTGATTTCCTGCATATAGCCACTAGAAATAAAAGAAAAAAAAAGAAAAAAAAAAAGGAAAAGAAAGGCACATCTTAAAAGGGAAGCAATGAGCAGAAACTGACCTTTCTGTGAGCAAGCAGATGAGAGAAGGTATTTGGCTAATCCCAGCTGTCGCTGATTGGTCAGACAGAACCGTGTTGAAAATGTCTCCATCTGGGCTAATCTGCTCTCAGTTGGATGAGCCGAGGCCTTCGGAGTTAACCTGACATTTAACAATAATTACCCTTTCGGATGACCCCGGCCCAATCTCCTGCTCTCTTAGAAATCTCTCTTTTTTTGTGTGTGCTCCCAAACCCCTTGACTCTTGTGTTAGAGATAGCTCAAAAGTGATGATACGATAATGAGATATACTATACAAACATACATACACACGTGCATGCGCACACATGCACTGGTATGCACGCGATCTCACATTTAAATGTGCAGCGTGTCGTGATTGCTCTTGCGCAGTTTATCGGATTCCTGTGGCACGCAGGAGAGGAGATATTTTAAAAATCAAGGGGGGATAATTTCCTAAATTAAAGAGTAGTCATGCTTGCTTGCTAACCTTTGTGTGAAAGCTCTAAGTTTCTTTCTGGCACTTGGAAGTCTCTTATCTGTGGTGAGGAGAAATGGTGCATGGAAATAGGTTCAGATAGAAAAGCAGAGTTCAGAGGTCGCAAAGGCTAACCGTAGATGAAATGTGGCTATTTCTTTTTTACCTGAGGCTGGCTTCATCTTTTCTCTGAAAGGTCATTGCGATAAAACAAAAACACATCTCAGGAGAGGAATCATTTATCTCTGGTCAGGTTCTCCTTTCCATTCTGGTACTTTATTTATTTTTTTCATCTTTTGACCACATTTCTCCCAGTGTCACCTCCTTCCTGAATGAAGTCCAATTCTGAGTTTTGCGTGTTGGTAGAAATTTGGCCTCATTATAATTATTGTCTCTGTTTTAGTTGGAAATCACGTCCAGAAACTTGGATGATTCCCCAAATCACTTTAATCTGTTGGTGATGAGCTGAAAAGTTTGAGAAAATAACCATGCTAATGGAAAAAGAACAAGGACAAGTCTATATGATAGGAAGCTCATTTCCAGTGCCTGATTTATTTCATATCTCCGTTGTGACCATACATAAATCTTGTCTCTACCTCAGTTTCTTTATTTGTCCAACTAAGATTATAATAGTCATTTCACAAAAGTGCTATGAGATTAAATTTAAAGCACCTTGAAATTCTTAAGTAGAAGACAATTAAGAAGAACTATATATTTATACATGGTATATCCTCTTACGTCTTGGGTTGGATCCAATAACCAGCCTTAATTACAGTAATTATGCCTCTGGTCGCAGCCAGAAGCTGGGATTGAAGTGAAGGATATCAGGAAAAATGTTTAATCAACGCCCTAAGCAAAACTTCCTTATGAAATTCTTGTTTTCTCAATTTCTAAACAGTTCTCAGCTAGAAATTGAGGTCCAAGCTTATGTCTTGACTTTAGACTAGCAAACAGAAGTTGCATTTGGAATTGGGATTACAGGCAAGGATTTTTTCAGTTATTCACCATATAGTTCTTTTAAGTTCATTTCTTATCCAGAGGATGGATCCCTCAGTATTTATGGGCAAAGTTCCTTTGACTGTGAAACTGCTGGGAATTATCTGACCTGCAGGTGAAATCCAGTTCTGAATATTTTCGTGATCCAAGTGAACAGTCCATTTCACTGAACAATGTTCAAATAGGCATCACTTGGCAAAATCTCTGCTTATGCTTTTGCCAGCAAAGCAAACTGTGGCTGTTTACTTGCCCCAGACCCTACGGCGTCTGTGGCGGCATGCAGACAAGCTCAAGTTCAGAGACTGTCAGTCTGAGATTTTAGCATTTTATATGTGTGATAGTTCCAATAATTTTCTGGAGTGTCCAGATTAATTCAAGTGTCAGATAATCTTTTTTTTTTTTTTTTTAAACTTCCTTGTAGCCTGTTGTCTTTCCACGGGTATTCAGAAGGGTATGTAGTATGGAATTCTTCCCTTGTGAGTAACTCGTTAAGAATAGTAATTTGTATTCTCTTTTCCTCTGTGTTTCAAAATAAAGCCTATGTACTGGGCTGTTGCCCTGTGAAATCAGCCATAGCTTTTCCCTTCGTATGTGATAAAATAACTCCTTTAGTGGAGCCCCGATCACTCTCTCAGCTCTTCATATATTTTCTTAGATCAAGATGTGTTTCAGGTCTGGGAGAAAAGATAACAATTTTTCCATATCCAAAAGAAGACTCTCTAAAAAACAAATACAAAAAATCCTGCAGTTCTTCTGGATGAAGATGTTGTCTCCTACAGCAGCCTGTGCTACAAACTTTCTAGAAAACTCTAGGTCTCCTTTAGAAAGGGCAAAAGCTTTTTTCATCATTTTATGTTTCTTCCTGGCTGCAGCTGCTGATAATGTTATGCCCTTTGACATGTAGAGGTAAGAACATTGGCCGCAACCTTGGCCCTTACACTGTCATATCAAAGGTGAACTTTCTATGGAAGAGACTGTGTTTGATTTGGGAGGTATGAAACAAGCTAACACATGGACATCCTCTCACCTGTATATCTGATGATTTGCTCTACAAAGTAGTTTAGCATAATGCCAAATCAATGTTTTCTGCCCTTACCCTCAGGACGAAGGTCCAATTAATTTCTGTGGTGGATGATCAGAAAGTTAAAATGCTGAGCTCTCGGTTAACTGCACATGCATTCTAGAAGAAGCTTCATTTTTCTCTCCAGACAGAAGAAACAACTAACCATTTCAGGATGATTAACAGATGCCAAAGCTTTTCCCCAGTGATGAGACACCGTGCAACTTTATTTTCCACTAGATACTATTCAGCTGTCAAGAAGATAAGTCCACAGTGTGCTTAAGCCATAGTAAATTGTTATTAAACAGTCTCACCCATACCTGATCAACCAGCTCTTGCCCTTATAAGCAAAAGCAAATATTCTTCAGTAATTAGGGTTCAGTGAGACTAGTCTAAGCACCATGAGATCCTATTTAAGGTATGTCCATTTGGATTCTTACAGTTTATGTACCTGTCCTTAGGCTGTCTTTGGAAGATGTCATCAATTATTACACAGTAAGAAACACACACTCAGAGGTGCATGGACACTGAATACACAAGTAGAGTCTCTTCCTTATTCGTATTAGGCAATGCTTCATGCCCTGAATAAACCAATGAAGGGAATGAGATGAGAAAGTTTTGTTCACCCTAAGTAAGAAGAACACAATTTAGCTCTTTGATTTAGCATCAAGGACAAAATCGTCTGTCTTATTCTCTGTGAATGACACTGTTTGAATGGTACCCTCAGCTGGACAGGGGAAGTTGCTAACCCTCGTGAACAAGGGTGCTGGGGTGTTAGCCAGACCAAACACGTAACGCTCTTTCCTTACAGCAATAGAAGCTCATCATGGTTTATTTTAGTTAGGTCATGTCAGTGCTGACTTTTATTCATTCACATGATTCTCACATCTGAAATAGAATGGCAATATCAGTGAGATGTAGTAGTGGATTGGCTCCTTTAAGTGTTTACCTCTTTGTCGTACAGGAGCTATATCCCTTGACAGTGTAATTGAACCAATGTTTTGCTTCAGCTGATTTCCGTCCACAAACTGTTTTGGAGTTCAGAGAAGAGATCACCTTAAACCATTGAATTCTCCACTTTCACAGTCAATTAGTGATGGCTGCCAATATGGAGGAGGGCAAGGGATATGGGCTGCCCTTGAGAAAATGTCATACTATGCTGATGTCATAAAATAATAATACTACATACTAGGCGTCATTACTTTTGCTAGTACATAAAGGCAGCCAAGCACCAGAGCTACTTGGCTGTACTGTTTACACAGGCTGGGTCAGGTAAAACTGTGCCGCTAGAAATGCAAGTTGAACAGCCTGTGCCATTTGGACAAACTGAAATCTAATACCACAAGGTTAGAGTTTACAGCATTAGTCTTCCTATTATCCAGTCCTGATTCTCAGCCTGTGTAAATTGGCCCAACTGCTTTGAAACCAATAGAGCTATGTGGACGCATGGTGTTTTCTCATTTTATACCCTGTGAGAATCTGGCCAACCATTCCTCTGTACGTCATTCAAACGTGGTTATATATATGCCTATTAATAGCCTGTTGAGCTACTCTGAACCTTGTAACAGCCTCTGTATTCCCAAGCCCTTGGGAAAATCTGCCTAATCATCATGCAGGCAATAATTAAGCCCAGTAATACTCAGGCAGACAGAACCATAAACACAAAATTCTCCATACAGAATTTTCTAGGTATTCTCTGCGTAGGATAAAGCACATGAACTCCTGGTTGGGCCTTGCCTCTGTACTTTTTTTTTTGTTTCTGTAACATGATCAGACTAATTAGCTAGATCACACTCTGACACCTATTGAGCTACAAAGGGGAAATACATATTTTGGTAAAGGCAAAGAACTGTATGTACCCAGACAGACGGTAAACGTGTATCAGTTTCCTCCCTCCCCTCTTTAGTCTTTTTTTCCTTTTGGTTTAAGTCACCCAGACCTTGTCTTTTCAGTAATGTCATAATCAGCAAGCTGAAGGCAAGGCTGCTGATAATTGTTCTTTATGTTGCTCTTTGTTTAGTATCTGATTCAATACATCTGCGTGGACACCATTCCATCACCTTCTTAGTAACAGAGGTGAAAAAAATCAATGGCAATCAGATTACCTTGTTAACAGAAAGGCTAAAGGGCCAGTGTGTTAAGTTCACAGTGCATCACCTTTCATTTAAAACATCTCACTTCTGGGGTTTCTGTTTTATTTTTTTATTATTTACCCTTTATTATTATTTATAGCACCGAGGGTTCCTCAGTATACCTTGACATAATTGCATTAGTCTTCCCCTAGGTTAGGCTGGACAGCTGTGACATCTTTTCTGGGGGATACAATGTTAGTTTTGATAAGGCAGCTCTGTCTGCAGGTCCTCGTTTCACGCGTGGTTCATAACAAAATGCCGCAAAGTCTGAAAATCTTGTATAATTTTGTGTTGGGTATTTTTCCTGTTCACCACCTTCTTTCCCCCTTATTCACTGGGATAAACTCAGAGGCATAGTGTGACTTGTAAGACGTGCTGCATGGAATGGCCATAGCACAGCACCAGCTGTTTATTGAAGAAAGCTAGAGATTTTTAGCAAACAGGAAAAACAAAATAAAACCACCAACAAAAAAATGGCAGGATACAGTGCTAGCAGCCTGTGATTCCCTGAGAACCCTAGTTTTAGGGTTTAGGGGTATGACTGCAATCTGGACTAAAGAATCACTCTGTTTATAGTTCATAAACTTGCTATGTTCCTTTTAAATGACTAAAAAGGTTTATTAGAACCATTCTTCTGACCAGACATAGTTTGCATGATTACCTTGTGCTTTCCTGTATAAGTCAGTTGGGTTCCCCCTTCCCCTCCAAGTCCTTTCTTATTGCTGCTGGTAAACACAGGCGAGTTCTGTATCTGAATCAGCCATGTCTCTGCCATGGATAAAACAATTCCTAACTCTGGCTGGTTATATCTGTTGGAATCCTTTCTGAGAGATATAGAGCAGTACAAACGTTATTAATCAGGCTGGGATATTACAATTTACTATCATAAATATGAATGAGCGAGGAGTGTCTCTTGCAAAGAGCTTGTCGTCTTTATAACTATTACATGAGTCATTCTCAGGAGCTAAGGAACATTTTAGAGTGGTTTGGAGTTAGGCTTTTTAACGATACTGACTTTTCCATAGTTTGAATAACAAAACAACTAGTCTTGTATCTGTTGCTTCATCTGTCTTCTGAAGCTAAAGTTGTGCTTAGGCAGGTACTTTGTGTACCTCAGTTGGCAAAGAATTATGTCCAGCAAACCCCTGTGGGAAAACAAGAGGCAGGGTAAAAAAAAGTGGACGACAGATTAAATTCAACAGGGTCTTTATTTTTCATTCCTTGAAAAATGTTGTTCAAGTGTCTTTTAGCTCTAACTGAATTCCAGGTCGAATTGCATGTAACTATTAGAGACCTCTTCACCACAAATTCCCGCAGCTACAGTCATTTCAATTAATTAAGTGTTGCAGAGGTTAGTAACGATTTTAAGTTGTAGAATGAAATTACTTTAAGAGATGGCAAATTCCTTGTGTGTTTTCTCCTCCTTCATTTGGGTTATGGCTATCAAAAGTATCATTTTGACAATGGATTAATACCAACCACATATCTAACAGGCTGCAGTCAAAATCCAGTCCTTTGTTTTTAAGGAAAGACACAAAAGGAAAGTAATTCAAAACTAGCTGGGATGAAATGTTTGTTTCTGCGAGTTTTGTAAGTGATGTAACCCTGCAAACCACATAGAAGCCCATTCAGCAAATTACCTATATAAAAAATAATAGAGGAAATATGGATTAATCAGACATTCAGAAGTGATGAGTGATTTTTGGTATCTAGTGCAGGCAAACATCTTCTCTCTGGGATCCCAAGCCAGTAGTGTTTATTGGGCCCCAGCTCCAATTTCCCTAGTATTTTTCCAGTTGTGAGTTTTGAAGGCCTGAGATATGTTCCCTACCAGAGACAAACACGCTGCATCAAGGTCATGAGGAGGAACAACTTTAATCTGGCAAAGAGCATGTACCCAGGCAGCTTCAGCACTCAGCTCCTCAAGCAGACAGCGGAGAATTTATAGCCTCAGCCTGCTCCAACCTCCCCATAATTACACACGCAACCCTACACCCCTGATAATTACCAGCCAGGCAACAAGTTACCCTCTGGTCCTACATCAGGTGGTCTGTTTTGTACCCGGAGTTTTCAAGTGGAAAAAACCCCAGCTCTGGTGGGATTTCAGGTTACGCCGCTGTGCGGAGTGGTAAGACCCATGTCTGGTTTGAGTGTAGCACAGGGGAAGTGGGAGGGGGGAGACAAAAAGAGGGAATGCAGGCAAATGCAAGAAAAGCTCTGATCCTGCAAAGGTGGATCTGTGTGGCTACAAGGAGCTGCCTGTGCTGCGTAGGGTCAGGATCTCAGCGCGGGTGAATGGGAGGAATGGTGATCATCTGCTGTGTAAAGCAGAATAACTCCTCAAAAAATTCTTAGCACATTACATGGTACTTTTGCAACTGATATAGAATTTCACACCTGTGCTACACATTATCCAGCCACCAAAGACAAGAGCAAGGTGTTTAAGACAGATCTATAGAGGCTGCAATATCTAAGCTTTACACATTTTCTTTACTCATTTCATAGAAGCAGCTGCATTGTGAAGCACCGGGCACTTTCGGGAACCCATGGAGAAACATAGAGTGAATAGAGGGTGCTCTCACCCTTCCACAACACAATCTTTTAGGGACAGAGTTGGTTTCTCTATCAATGAAGCTTTGAAAGGAACTTAGGATTTATAAAGTGCACTGATGGAGAAAGCAGCACTGTCCACAGGAGTCTGATTTTCTGGCTCAGGGAACCAGGCCCTCCAGAGGCCCTAAACGCCTCGTGCCAAAAGCCTGGAACAAAAGGACACGTTTCTGTGTGAAATCTGTCTCTTCCCACGCTTCAGGCTTGCTAAGATGCAGCCTTACAATAGAGAAGTGAAAAATGCATGTATTTTACTAATTACCATAAACTACATCAACTTGGGGGGGTTTGCAGGTGTGGGAAATGCAGCTGGTAGGTGACTGGTGTTTCTGATTATACCAGGTGAGATATATTGAGTGCTGAAGCAACCAGTTAGGTTTTGTTTTTTTTCCCCCCCTCTTGCTTTGATAATGCTGTTAGTTAGGGAGCCGGAACCAAAGACTGTTACAGTGAAAGGAAGATGGGAAAGTTTCTGTGATAGTGAGGTTAAAGCTGGATGAGGATTACCTCAAAAGGGTTGTATTAGAGTGGTTTCTCTAGGAAATAAGAAAGAAACAGCTCTTGTAGAGGGAGAATCTAGCTGTGGGATGTGGGTCTCCAAGCAGCATGGCAGCCTGAGGTATAGAGCTGCCTGAAATAGGGCTCTTCAGGAGGGGAAGGAGGAGGCTTGGTGCTCTCCATGGAAGTGCACGTGCCAACACAATATGAAAATTAGATTTATGGCTCTTGCTGGCTGAGCCTGAATTGTACATGCTCAGGAGATGGTTCTGGTGCTCCTAGGGTGGAGAGGGCTGTTGGAGATGGGGACTGTAGCGTATTCCTGTCTGTGTCTAGTGCCCTGCGTGCTGGAGGAGCGGAGGGGCTGGGCAGCCCCAGTTACTGCAATAGCTGCTTCCAGCCTCGATGCCCAGCCGAGTCCTGTCCTCACTTACACAACAGCAATTTAGATTTTTGACCAAAGATTTAGTTTATTATTAAGGCCATATGTTTCTCATAACTATGACTTTTGTCAGAACCCATGAGCATTAGGGGTTTTTTGTTGAAAATAATGGAAAATTCCCATTGAGCAAGATTCCACTATGCGCTGCCATTAACTTAGCTCCATATATCTTCAAGGGTGCAGAGAGGGAGTGTTTTAAATATTTTTAAACAATTCATTTAAAAAGCTTTTTCTTCCCTTAACTTTTCTCATTACAACTTGATATTAAACTAAATAGTTTCATGAAACTTTCTTCTTCAAATTAAAATTAATGTGTTTCCATTTTTACAACCAAGCCACAAATCTTTATATTTTTGGAGCTGAGAAAGTGCCAAAATATATTTACTTAAAAAAAACACAAACCAAAGTTAAAAACAGAAATGGGTTGGGGTAGTCTATATTTGAACCATAACACAAATTCAAAAACCTTGCGGGCTAAAATGTAATGATTACTGTGTCTGATTCAACCAAGGATCTGTGCAGGGAGAAAAGAGGAGGAAAAAATCAAGAGATTGAGACTTTTCCTCCAGTAAAGGATGATATTGCTGTGGATTTTCAGTAGTCAGTGCTTATGTGCAAGGCAGAAAAGACTTTAGTTGCTTGTTTTGCAGATTTGATGGAGTAGGAAGTTCACTAGAAAAAGCCTTGAAGGTGTATTACAGTCAAGAAGGAGATGGAAGCTACTCTTAGCCACTTTTCTGATCGCAAGTGTACTTCAATAACTGTTTAAAAGCTTGCTTCATAGGGTAACCTGGGTATTATGTATTTCAAACTGGGGTAGTAAGTCACTCCAAGTAGTGAGACCTCCATAGAGGCAATGTAAACCAGGGTCCCACAAAAGCCTAATGACACCAGATTTAATTGGAAGACTTAGTCGGTGAACCAATAAAATCCCTTAACCATAAGTAGCAACATGGGGGCTTGGGTCTGCCCACAAGTAATTGCTTAATGGTGTAAAGCATTGCAGAGAAAAGCCAAAGTCATATTTTTGCTATTAGAGCAGACAGAAATCAGTTCACTTGCCTTCTTGCTTGGATATTCTATGCATTTAAGAGATTAGTTTAATAACAGTCTAAACTGACTATGTTGTGGCTGGGCTAACATTTAAATATGTTATGGCAGAGTAGGCCTGCATCTTAATGTGGGTTTCAGCTTTGTCTTACATAATGGAAGTATTCACAAAGTCTGGAAAGCCACAAAACCAGCATTGGGATTTATTCAGTCTCAAAAATATGATGCTTTCCGGCCTTCTCTTAAGGGCTATAATACACTTGTATTTCGATTATACTACTTTTCAACAGGTACCATTGCTGCAGATAAAGGGACCCCACATTACATAGTTTCACAAAAATGTAATCCTCAAACGTTGCACCTCCGCCATGCTTGGCTTGGCACTCTTTCAGACACTAGGTGCCCTTGGAGGATGTGTGCTACCCTTATCAAAGAGAATGCTTTCTTTGGGATGGGGGATTATCTGCACACACCTTCAGTCTGACACGAAGAGCCAAGCACACAGGCTTGTCTGGCTGGTGATGCAAAAGCAGCTTTAGGGTAGACCCATGGCAAACTTTGCAGCCTATTCCTTATGATTTCCATGCATTTCTGTTTAAAAAATTGCTCACATAAAAAACCATCCTCTGTACTTGTGCTGTTTCTTGTGTCTGCATACTGACCTGTGTCTTTTGCCTCCTCCTTCAGCTCCTTTCTGGGGAGAAAAGAAAAAAAAAAAGAATCCCTAAAATAACATTAAAAAGTTATTCTAACAAGGTGTTTTGTGGGAAGTGCTTTGAGATCACTTATTGAAAGACCTAATGAAGTGCACATACTTTGAGGGAGATGTTTAGCTTGCTACCCATTAGCTTGTTGCTGAGATGTTTTTTTGGTGGGAACTTGTTTTTCCATGGTAGGGGATGATGTGTTTTTACTCAGAGTAGATGCATAACATAAAAAAAAATATTGTATCAAAAAATAGAAGGTATCAACACTAAACTTTTCTTTTTCTTTCTCTATACAGTGTATATGGGCACACTGCTACCTCCTCTGAGGAAGAAAAAAATGTGTTTATTAGAGCACCTAAGGTGTCAGCTTCTTCATGTATTGGTGACCCCAAGACAAGGCAGAAGGTTTCAGCCTGATGGCAACAATTAAAAAGTCCATGTAAGTTATGAAGATGAACTTTTAAAGCTTGCACAAGTGCATATCTATTGTGGTTTACCTAACAGCAGGCAGGCAAGCTCACATGAACACCAAGACAGCGCCTGCTCCCTTGGCTTAAGAGCTCTCTCAAAGGCTCACCACCATGCTAAACGGTTCAAAATGTGAGCAGAATGATATTTCAACTGTCAAAATCCGACAGAGTTATTTTTGTTTATATTTTTGATTTTTTTCTTTTTCCCCTGTAAGTTCCCTAACTACCCCTGTGTGCATACGCACATCTCTGAAGCTGCCATATTGCACAATGTATTACCATGGTAGGTCAGATTAGAGCTACATTGCCAATACTATTCCAGTAAGAGAGCTGGCATGAAGAAAAGATGACTGAATTAGTGGCCAACTGGGACATTTTCTGACCTACTCTTTAGGAACCAAGTCCTCTGAACTTTCCCATTATCCTTCGGCTTCATCCTTTTAATAGGGACCAAATCTCCATTAACAATTGAACACCGACAATAAGTGCCATGAGGAAAAGGAAATTCAATTTTAGTGGGGGATGACAGCCTTACCTTTTCGCGCTTAATTGGCCGTATTGTCTCCAAAAGTTAATTGGTTACTTAGTCCAGGTAGTTAGTAAAATGTTTAGCTGCGTCAAAAAGCCCAGGCTCCTACTGTTAATGGGGCATGAAATGGAATGTTTGATACTGCAAATAAAATCAGTGATATTCAAGGATGTTATGGTAGGTAATGCGTTGAAACTGCCATTTAATGGGTCCTGGAAGATTAGGGTAGTGTCAGCTGGAACCGCCCGGTCTCTTTTCTGACATTGTTAGTTGCCTCTTCATTTACTTAACGGCTGTCTGCACTGATTACATAGGCATAAAACTCCCTACAAAAAAACAACAGAGACACGCTCTATTAGCAGTCCAATTAGAACTATTTGCATATTACAGTTCATTTCTGCTTAAGTGAATCCCTAATACAACTTTAGGAAAAAAAAAATTCTATTGTCATTTAAAAAAAAAAAAAAAGACAAGAAAAGAAAGGAAAAGCCTTAAAGGTGATCTCTTCTCTACCTCTTCTTTCTCTATGGGTAAATTCAGTAATGGTCCATAAAAAATAAGAGT
The DNA here is from genome assembly GCA_013389945.1 of Fregata magnificens. Classification (NCBI taxonomy): domain Eukaryota; kingdom Metazoa; phylum Chordata; class Aves; order Suliformes; family Fregatidae; genus Fregata; species Fregata magnificens. Next base: position 241,849 of record WAAD01037374.1, read on the forward strand.
GGTGGGGCAGTCTAAAGGTAGGAGATTTCTGTTGCAGCCTTACATGATGATGAATTTTTTAATGTACCAGTAAATTCATGACAACTTTTTTACATGGCCAACGTGGAATTTTTTTCCTAGATTGCTTTCCAAATTTTTAAATTTTCTTTAAAATATCCTAAGGTAGATGTTAGACCAACCTTCACCTTGGGTTTCTTGAGCTAAATAGCTAATGTGTCTGGGAATGGGCCTCGGGAGGAAGCACACTTGATGCTGTGCCGTTCACCTACCCTATTAGCAAATGGTGGTAAATGATCCCCCTCCTCCCAGCCCTCTCCCACACCCTTAGAGGCTGGAGCAAATCGGGAGGTAATGCAGCCTTTCTGCTCCTCTTGGAAATACTTCTGCATAAATTTTAACTTGTTGTCCAATAGAATAGATGATTTGGTAATGAACTGGGACAGGTGAGAGCAAATGCCTCCAAATTATCAGAACTTCAGAGGAGTCTTCTCCTACAGGGAATAGCATGGTGAGAGCAATACTGGATTGAGCTGGAAGTGGTGGTGAGTGTTTGCTGGAGCCCTCTTTTTACCCATCTGTAGAGTGGGAAGAAGAACATCCACATGGCCAGGTCACCGTGGGACTTTTGCCTAAGCGATAGCTGTGCTTTGAGATCTGCAGGTGCAGCTGCAATGGCAGCGATTGCGCTCATACGAACAGCAAGTGAGCTTATGGTTTTTGACGCAGTGCCCTTCGGGACTCTAAGGTGACTGCTTCTTTAGAAAAAATAACAATATTACTAGTAATAACAGAAGAAAATAATTTCCAGTCTTCCTTTTAATTTCAACTTTCATGTAGTCTGCTGAGCCTGGTGAATTTAAAGGCCTCTTTTTAAGATGGTAATTACAATTTGTGCACACACTTGCCCATGAGGTGGATGGGCTGTTTCTCCTGTGAAATAAAAATGCTGATCTTTTTCCCCTCTTCTGTTAGCACATTTCCTGGGGCCCCGCTCTCACGAAAACCTGGGGACTGACGACCAGCGAGTAGCTTCTCACCTGCCTCTTGGTTGGCTGGGATATATCTCTGAGGGTCTCCAAGCCTGGCTGGCTGGGTGGAAAAGCTGAGTTGCTTGATTGGTACTTGGATTAGAGGCACCTAGAGGAGCCCAGGGGAGATCTTTGATGTTCAAATGCTAATGTAAATACCGACAGAGTTATTTCCAAAGCTCACACAGCTCAATTCCTTTTTACATGCAGACCTAATTTCACAGGTCAGCCAACCCACCTCCGCTATTATCTGGATTTAGCGATTAATAGAGGATTTCAGTAGTTGACTGTGACAAATAGTGACTAGGGAAGGGAGGGAGTGAAAAACTGTTCTACAACATGGAAGGTTTTTAACAGGTCCTTCTCCCCGAATCCATTATTTTTACTCTGACATGTAAACAATTGCAAACAAACCCAGAACCAAGAAAATCTCTCAATGCAAGGAGTGAAATTCTCTATTTCTCTCTCCTTCAATCCCTGCCCTGCCCATGAGAGGAGTCACAGTGTGCAATACGTATTGTTTTTATGCCCTGTTGGGTCCTTTGTATCCAGCCTCCCACTTTATATCTAACGCTCATTCACACTTACCAGAGATGAGTATTGTCAGACAAAACTCCGGCACTAAAACTCCCGCTGTCTTCCCAGGCTGGCCAGCCACAGAGGGCACAGCCGTGGGGGGGGACCGGCAGCAGGACGTGGCCCTCTGCCCCCACAAATACTCTGTGCTCCCTGCCAAGAAAATGGCTTTCTGGAAAAGGACGGCCTGCTAATAAAATGGACCTAAATCAGTAAGCAGTGATTAAGGATTGGGCAGTGCTTTCTGCTGCTGTTACTTGAATACAGGCTTTTCTCTCAGGCATTAAAAAAAAAAAAAAAAAAGGAAAAAACCTCCAAGTTATTCTAAGGAGTAGTTTCTTGCAGATGAGATGAACGAATGAGAAAAGCAATACTTGGAAAATATTCATTTTCTTTCTTATAAAAAAAGGAATGGCAACCAGAATTGCCTTTTTAAATAAAACATCAGCCCAGGAATGCAAACTCTCCTCTGTTTATATTCAACCTCTAGTCTGTCTTATTTTTTTTTTCCTAGTTCAATGTCATGCCTAGTGGAATAGCAATTCACAGAAAACATGGGATAAATCATTAGTTCCAGTTTATTTTACTTTTTATTTACAGCAAGAATTTCTTTACCGCTGAACTGAATTGATTGCTGGCGTGGGATTATTTAATTATTAGTGTGGGACTTCTTGGGCACTGCTGTAGTCTGTGAGGGAGGGTGGCTTTTTTGGGTGCAGAGGGATTGTGTAAAGGCCTGATGGGTGACGTGGGAACACGTGGCTCTTTCTAAGGGTTATTCTGCAGATAACTCCAGATTCAGGAAAACCTTTTACCTGTTCTTTTCCATTAATCTCTTTAATGTGAATTAGCAGAGACATTGTCCATTCCAAAAGATCTGCTAGATTATCGGTTACTTGCAAAAAAAAATCTACTCAGTTATTTGTTAATCATAGTGGTGGTTTTATTTTGTTTCTCTTTCAGTGATGGGGGGTGTCAGGTTGCCAGTTGCACTTTGCATTTATGATCAGATTCCCTTACTGATCCTCCTGGGATTTCCAGTACTGAAACAGGAGGGATTTTTTAAAATTTTGTTTGTGTGGGTTTTTTTACTTTAGCTAGTTTTAGTACTATTTTAAAAAAATCCCAAATTTTGCACTCAAAATATTTGCCAGAGATTTTAAAGAAAAAAAAAAGTTACTTTTTGTTACCAGCTAGAAATTTGCATCACAAACTCTGGTGAACTTTAGCCGTACACTGATGACCAGTGTCTCGGTGAGCCAAGAAAGTTGCCTAGTAAAGGGAATATGTGGGCTGAGAAGCTCCATGGTCAGCTGGAGCCGGGAAATGCAGTGTCACAAGAAAAACAATTTACACGAGTCCTCCAAATGTAAATGGGCGTATTGACATCTCGGGGCCCGAGCCGAAATCTGAGGGTGGGTCATCCTATTCTGGTTTCATGCCTGTCTTTTAGGGAAAATTAGAGCTGTTTCGTTATTTTGTTTGTGTAACTGAGAGTCATCTTTCCCTAGTCTTCATTTGCCTCTGTGGGACTGGAGCCCTGGCTGTAAAGCACCCTTGTCCTGACCTGGCGTTTAGCAGCAAGATCACATTACTAATGAGTGCATGTTTGAGCGCAAATAAAATAAATACATTTTATAAAACTCAGGCCAGTTGCAAATATTCGGGCAGCTGCCTCTGCCAGTCACCTGCCAGTTTATTGCTTCAAGTCCTTTCCTCTAACTTAAAATCCTCTTAGCCCCTGCTCAGGAACAAATGACTTTTGTTGTTCCTTTTTGTTTACTTCTTTGGCTGTACACAGAACCCTTCTTGGAAGTCTCTTCTTTCCCAAGTATGGTACTTTGGCACATGAAATAATTTGGCTTAAAAAAAAAAACAAACCCCACAACGTTTCCAGTATTTCTGTCCCACTGGAAGGAAAAAAAAAAAAACCAAGGGAAGACTGGATTCCTCACTTGTTGAAGAACTGGCAGAACAAATCTCTTCATTAAAGAGAACACGGAGTTGGGGAAAATGTGATATTTCAGACTCATTTTCATATTTGGGTATATCCTTCTGGACCTTTCCCAGTACTGTTTGGGAGAAAGGGACAAAAAAAGAAAATAATTTCTTTTTTCTTTTCTTTTCTTTTTTTTTTTTTTTTTTTCTTTTTCCTTTTGCTCTTTCTTCTGTTTAGTGATGAAAGTTCCCATACTGAGAACACTGCTTTACATCCAGGCTCCTGACTGCAGCGTGTTCCTTACTTGCACAGCTATTCTCTCTAGTAACTTCAGTTCCATTTCTACCTAACAAGCTGTTCTAATATATGTGTGTGTGTGCGCTCATATAAATAAATACATTCCCTGCCCTCTGTAATTGCATCAGTAGTTTCCAAACTTGTTGAAACACAGGCTCGTTGTTAGTTCCCTGAATTGACTGTGAACAACTGTGTTTTTGTGAGCCATCCTATATCTTTATAGTCAAACTGGTGCTGGACACAATGCTGCCATTGACCACGCTGAGTACTCTCTGAACTTTACAGACCATTTGAGTATGTCTTTGAGCCACGCTTCTCTGTTTTTGCCTCTTTAAGTCATAGTGAACACTTATGTTTTCTTCAGTTTTATGACAATTCCCCCATGCCCGATGATCTTTTTTGCTCTTCCCTGGGCTCCATCCAGTGCTTCCATGTGTCCCTGCTAATGCAGTGCCCAGCACGCATCACAGATTTGCAGGTACACTTATAACAGAGTTTTGGCAGACAGAGCTCTTTGAAGCCAATGGCAATTTCATGCACACACATCTGAAGGCATAATTTGACCCCAAGGATGCCTGCAGTTAGACGTGGATAGCAAGCATTTGATTACCTGCGTGCACCTTTAATTATATCAAGGTGCATGTAATTAAAAATGAAGTGCCTGATTCACTGCTACGTTACTCCATTTCATGCTGCAATAATTGAAATAAGCAGGATTGTGACCTGGTGGAAGCGGTGTAAAACCACCGTGAGAGGGGCATAACGGTATTCTCTGGCAAGTTTTGGTAGAGTTGGTGAGTCAAAGAGTCACACCTTGCGGGGAGGTTATCTTTCTATATATCTAACAGAAATCCATAGAATGAGCACACACACAAACACACACTACGTTTTCATCATTGATTAACCAGTTTCATGACCTTTTCAGTGAGAGAAATAATTGGCAGTTTTAACTAACAATAAATTGATCCCATTATTCAGTATAGAATATTCCACTGATTTCAAAAGAGATGCTTATTAAAGAGGCCAGCTACTTTCTATCAGTGTCATGCATATGTAAGTAAGCAGGGCTATTATATGCCATCTATGGCAATGGCAGGACAAGTCATAAACACAAACATTCACACACAGCCAGGTCTCCAAAGCTCCTGTTTGCCAATTACAGTAATGCTGATGACATATCTAGTTTAACGCACACAGCATTAAAATAGTCCCCCCTTTTCTAGGAAAATCTAATTACACCAAGCCCAAGCACTCAATCAAACCTGTTATTCTGTGGCTAAACAGCCCAGTGTTAATGCAATTTGAGGAGATCCAGGCCGTGACTGGGAACGTCATGTATTAACAATATCTAATGGGAGCTCCCGTAGGTAAATGAATATGCTAACAAGCAAGGTCGCTGCTAAATCTAATATCTTTAAGCTGTTTAATTCCAAACAGTCCCTTAATAAATCAATTGACCGGGAGAGCTGATGCCCCTATCAATTATTCAAGAGGGCAAATAAATATTTCAGATGATTTGATAGGAAGGCTAGTGCTGGTCTTATAGAAAGCTTTGCATTTCATTAGCCTCTTGCTAAAAGTTTTATAATGTGAGGAACAGTGGTGGTTTTCCCTAATCTAGAAACCCCAAGTGCGGGGAAGAAGAGACTGAGGTATCCTCCTTCAGCCATGTAGTCTGCCAGGGACTCGATGACAGCTAACACTGGAAGAGGTGGGAATAGTGTCAGAAGTGACAACTTCTCCACCCCAACAAATGACAAGAGGAAAATCAGAGCACACTTTCATTTCTGGGGAATCCAGAAGAAAAGTAATCTAAAGAAGCTAGGATTAGTGGTTAATACCACGTGCCGTGCTGCCTTTTGCAAACGGGGGAAGTAATTTGTGTTTGCATTGGATTATTTGTGTGTTTATGTTAACACTGAGCCATGATTCGGGTTTGCCAAATGCAATTCCCTTGAAGGAAAAGCAGAGTTATTAAAAGAGGTGCTGCCTGTAATTGATCTGCATTAAGTAAGTGAAGCTTGCAAAGTGCTTGAGATACTTGGATGGAAGAAGCCAGGAGTGCAAAATATTATTCTATAAGAGCAAAGTATTATCATTGTATCTGAGAAATTGCTGATCATCGAAACATGTGGTTTATTATAAAATCGATAAAGATAAAGTTACAAGAGAAAGGGAGAGAAAATGTACCTGATGCTGGAGAACAAAGAAGAAGAGGGAAGTCCCTGAGGAAGCTTCTTATTTAAGCATGTGTAAATTTGCTTGCCTCTGTCCAATCCATTTATACCACTAATACAGATTAAAAGTCAATGATTACTTACATAAGCATTTCAGTTTATGAAAAGAAACCTGTATCATAAAAAAATAATCTATTGTTCCACAATGCTAGATCAGTATATGAATCTGTGTCTCCCTGTGATGACAAGTCAGGGTCTACATTCCTGCCGTAGCTCTCCCACCCAAAGTGTCTCTTCCATAGAGTCCCCCGTAGGAACAGGGTGAACAAATAAGCTTAGGATGTAAGCATGTTGCCACCAAAGTCATCAACACTGAGCCTGAAGCCTCCCACTGAATCTCATCAGTATGGAGAACATAAAAAATGAGATTCTTGGAACAACTGCCAGCAAGGAGGTCTCTGCCTGGCATGGCGCTCGCAAGGGACTGCAAAGTCCCCAGTAGTCCCCTCCATGTGGCCTGGCTTCATGCATTGATGAGGAGGGAGACTCAAATCCTGCTCCCTCTAGAATTACAGACTGGATGAAATTCTGTGAAGGATGGTTTGCAAAGATTTCCTCCCCACTAATGCAGCCCTGCATGAGGGATTTTCTACGGTGTAAGGGAGAGGAGTTCCAGCTACAAAAGTCCTGTTGGTAGGAACGTGGTTTAAAAATTAGATGTAAGGGGAGTTTTTAAATAATTTTGGACATGTAAGAAAACACTACACTTTCAGAAGCTTGACTAGAAAAGCATCTGACACTCCAGACTGGGTCCTCAGCAGAAATAGTCTGATTTATGCCTCCTCTAGAACAGGCTCTTGGTTTCTTCTGCTTCTTCTCCCTAAATAGCAAGATCCATATAAAAATCACTGAATCAGGATCTTCTATGGCAGCAGTTTTACATTGCAGATTACTCAATGAGGTATGAAAGAGACATCTCAGCAGCGCAAAATCATAATTTAGTTGTTAGGTTTGGTTTATTTTCAGCTTCATGACTCAATGGAGTAGATCCTCTATATGGTATTGAAAGTAAAATCTGATCAAGTTTAAAATCAGATTCAGGGATTTTAACTCACCATTAGGTAACCTTTTTCTTCACCTCAAAATACCGTGTTATCATGTGTATGCTGAAGCTGAGTCTGTGTGCCACAGAAAATTGCATGGCAAAGTGGGAAGGGGAATTACCCTGCATGTGCAAAATATAAAGGTAGTATAGGATATTAAGACACAGTGGAATTATTAACTAAACATAAAACTTGAATCCTAAACCGCTTTTTTTATTTTAAGTCCAGTTTCTACTTGTTTAAAAAAAAAAACCCAAACATTTCAGGAACAAAATCTTTGCTTGCATGAGAATATATGGCTCACATAAACACATGTAAGAGTGGGTCTGTATTCCTGTTTTCAAGAGGGAGCACTTTTTCAACCTCTTGCAAAAGCTATTTCTATTAGAGGGGACAGCATCCCTAGCAATTTCTTGGAAAAACAGGGGTAAAGCCATATGGGATATTGGTGGAAGAGGGATTTTTTTTCTTTTTCTATTTTCCATTAAAACAGGAATTCTCAAAACATTTTCTTTAGTTTCAATTCATGACAGGTCTTTGAGATTCAGTTATCCTTGGGGACCTCAAGGGCAGTATTGGTGAGGATTTTATGAAAATGTTGGTGCAGAAAATGCTATGAAGGTGTTTATTGTATTGAATCTTATGTGTGTGGATAAGGGATTGTGGAGCAAGTACATGACAATCAGGTCTAGCGATTATTGAAGTCTTCATGTTTCTTTTACTCCGATAATTTTAGACTTCCATGAAGGACAGGGTCTGTACAAGTGGGATTGTCCACTTATGCTCTTCTAGCTATGGACTAAATATACACAACTATGCTCATTTGTCAGCAAAGCTTCTGCTATTAGTGAGAGTTGTTTTGAACATGTGGCCCCTTGCAGAAGTACCCAGAGATGCTGTTGATGTCACTTTTGTCCTTTTGTTCCTTTTTTTTAAAGAAAGAAATATATAGAGAATAATAATGAGAAAGTGTTCATCTAACTCATTCACAAGGTTCTACCTGCCATCCCTTATGCTCAATGAGTATGTGAGGGCACTGTTAGGCATATGTGCATGTAAATTACTGCTAACTGCACATCTCTATTATAGGCAATTACACTAATGTGCTGGAATGATACATTTAGTGTCTTCAGAAGATAGAAGCTGGGTGGAGGGCAGACTGATTTGAAGATCAATCTGGATGAAACAAAAAATGGTATTTATTTGGCAGACCACTGGGGAGAGCAGGCTGAAACTGCAGAATGAGATAACATTAGCCATTTGATAAGTGAGGCTTGCAATTTAGGAGTCCTATTTGCTTTTAATTTAAAAAAAAAATGTCTGTGGATTTCTAGGCTAAGATTGGGAACTACTACTCTCTGTCTGTATAATAGCTATCTCAAGCAGTATGAATTGGCCACCAGGAAATGTGCCAGATATTTTAGTTTGACCTATCCAGTCTATGCCTCTATTTAGGTGTCAAAATTTGGGCTCCCTTGCTCATACACGCAAGGCAGAGCCCCTGCGATGACTACCTGTGAGCGAGAAAAAGTGATGCCAGCATTGTCTATGTGGTTGCCAGCAAGCCTACGAAGTGTCTCTTTTTGGACAAGGGGAATTCAGTGTGCTTGCCTGTCTGAGTCTTCACCACTGACTTTAAACCCCTGAAATGCTCTTTGCTGGACAACTTCTGTTGGCTAAAAAGAAAAAGAGCTGAATTCATAACAGCAACGCTTTTTGGTGACATTTGTTCCATCCCAGCTGCTTTTCAGTGTTGTTGTGCAGAATTCAGGGGACTTTATATTAGTGCTTGAATCTCAAATGCTTTATTTAGAAGTTATGGGAGGAACGTCCTCGCTGCTACAGCTGCTGGCAACACAGAGCCTTGAGGTGTGGAGAGAGAAATTTCTAGATTAAAGCAGCAGGTATCCCCATGACTTTCCCTTCCACAGCACCACCATGACTATGGGCTGCTTCTGCCACTTGTTCATGTTCTAGCCTCACTCTTACCTTCATTTGAGAGAAAACGGAGGAAAGTTGCATAAAGTTACCTATGAGGGTTAAGTGACAGGTCAGGTGGCATCACTACCCGATATTGATAATATCACATGATTTTTCTCTTTTTAGAATTGTTTTACATGCGGTAAGTCTTACAGGAAGCTTGGGACAGAGACTTTTCATGCTATTGGTTTCTATTTCAAATACATAAACTTAAGATGGCAGTGACATATGAAAGATTATTATCTGATAATATAAAATATCTTGATCAGAACAACCTATGGAGGTAATTTGTCCTACTGAAAGCAGTGAGAGAGTCCAAGTACAGAAAATGGGCTCGTATAGATGCTTAGTGAAGTGAGGGAAAAGTAAATAGGAGAAGGTAAGCAATCTGGTTGTCTTCTACCTCTATATTACAACAAAACATTATCACCGGTTTCCATAGCAGCTTAAAGAAATCCTGCACACTACAACTTAACACAGGACACCCCGCGAGTACTGTGATGATCAGAAGTGATGATCATCATGATGAGCTGTTTTGATAACAAAAACGCTTGATAATCCTGACTGCTTGGGGGTGACCGAATGAGCACACTTCAGAGGGACACTGGCCAGTGTGATGTTATAGGGGCATAGCGCACAAGGCACAAGATCAAACAGTGAAACAACATTGTGTGTATTTGTGGGCTGCAGGGAAAAAAGGAGAGGGTGGATGGAGGGAAAAGAAAGACTGCTCTGCTCCCAATGTGAATAAAGGTTAAATATCTTTATATGCTTTCTGAAGAACTTAGTAAATTTTATACCAAGGACCTGCTTTTTACAGGGATTTGCTTTGCATCCTACAGGCTGGTTTAAAGAGTTTTCATGTTTTCTATTTGACTGCACCACGAGGAGATTATTTGCTGATGCTTAATAAATGCAGAAAAGAGATTTGAAGGGCCATGCATGTGCACACACGCACACATGCATGCAACTTAGATGTCCCGCAGATTTTGTTTACAAGGAGATATGACACTGGAAATTCTATTAGCAATCAGACAGTCTGCTGGCTGGATTTAATAAACTTCAACAAAAGGAGTTATTCAAGCTGGCATAGTAACCCCCTAAAGGCTTAGTTTTACATTTTAGGTGCTCCGCTAACTTCCACCTGCACTGCGTAACATGGAGGTGGATGCACTGTGTGCACAAGCGGGGTTTTGCCAGTCAAAGCGTTTAAAATCAAGAGAGAAATTCATGGAGACTCCAGATAGGATGATTTTATTGCACTTACATCTGCAAGGCAGGGATGCTGGCGCATCTTTAATAATGTCTCGTCGTCATGAAATCTCCTCCCAGTCCTAGATCTTAGTCCCATGGAGTTTGGCACTGTGAGAAGGATGGAGGGACATATTCCTTTTCTGGGGAGCACGGCTCTGATTTGGAAAGGGGATATAGGCAGACAGACTCCATCCCCTCAGCATCTGCCTGTGTAAGACTCGCTGCACCATCATAGCTTAAAAAGACAACAAGCAGATGGAGAGCAGGGAAGTAGGACGCAACATACACAAATTAAAAAGTCTCGGATGTGGTAGACGCATATCCTATTAGTTTTGTCTAGAGTTAGTTGAAAAATGCTAGGGATAAAAATTCAAATCGTTGCTGAAAAAAATAGTGTTGAGATATGTAATCTTTTTAACCTCCTTCTAGCTTTACCTTGTGTCATTTCATTCCCCTCGAGACTGGGGATGTACACAGGTGAAAGTGGGAGGCTGGGGGAACAAAATGCTGTTTTAAAAGAACTAGAGTGCTTGAATGTATGAATCTCCAGCGTGTGAGATTTTTTAAGAAGTGCCTGGGATCTTAAAACTGGTTGAGTATTTGTGCTCCTAGGTAATGTCTTCAAAGATCCTGAAATCTGTAATCAGATTGGAGATTTTTATCTTTATTACCTTCAGTGACTCATTAGGCTAACTGATAATTTAAGCTCTAGTTCTGAACAAGAAAATTCAGGTCTGAATTTTGCTTTGGTCAAGTGTTACCACAGGATCAGAAAATCCTGAAAGGATGCAATGACTTAGGTGTTTTTTCTTTTACTTTTTAAACTCTTTTCAGCTTTTATCTGTCATGCATTTTGAGCTATTAGCAGTGGTTACACTCACAGTTTATGACTCTTTCTCAGCTTATTTAAACTCAGCCCTCTCCCAGTCTGCATTTCTAACTGTATGTCTCTTCCTGAGGATGAATCATTTAGCACCACCACTCTGATTTTCACTCTCCTTCACTCTCTATGAACTGAGTTTGTTTGACAAATTCTGATCCTTTCTGAAAATACCTGGCTTAGTTTTATAATATTATTTATTTTTATAGCCCAAAGCCCAGCAGGTGAAGAAAAAAATGAGGACAATTTGGTAAATAATGAACACAGGGATGACATATTGTTTTCCTGCAATGAGGAATAAATGCACTTTATTAAGTGACCTTTCCTCTAGTGACTGCCAAGAAATTGGAGATAATAAAGCTCTTACTTGCAGAGGATTTTTGTTGAGAGGGGGTATTGCTTAAAAAAAAAGGTCCATTCCTTTATTAAAACCTTGTTGCAGCAACATCAATATCAGCCAAAGCGTGTTATTGAGACTATTTGTGTTGTGGTTTTGTCTTTCTTTTAATTTATTTATTCTTGTAAATCCTCTGATTCAATTACTGTTGCAAATGAGAGTTTAATTCCCCACTCTGATACTTTTCTGATTTGCAAATGTTTATCCTGGGTCTTGCTTTACTCTTCCATGTCTTTTCAGGGGGCGTAGCGTGCTTGCTGTGAATTGCACAGGGGCTGGTGTGTGCGTGTGAGTGCCAGCTGCCTGCGTTTAGCCATTAATTCCATGTATGATCATAAGCAACTTAATCAGCTTTGCATCTAAAGGGGTTACTGTGACTGATGACCAACGGGAATCTTTCCACTGGTTTCAGTGTATTAAAGGTCTAATCCAAAGTGGCAGGGATGGCTGCGAGAGGACGAGGGGCTCTGTGCATGTGTGGTGTGCAGGATAATGTCCACTGTGCATGAGAGTGAGGGAGATGCTGAAGCTTTGGGTCATCCCTCTTGTAGGCGTGACCGCACCATTCACGCACACCTATATCCACCCTATGTTTGTGTGTTTTAAAGGTTTTATACAGGAGGCAGAAGATTTAGCTCTAGGACAAGCTTCCTTCAGGTACAGTTGTGTAATCTTGCCTGAGAGGACAGAAAGTATTTGGCCCAATAACTCTACAGATACTCTTGGCCTTGACAGAATGTATTCTCTTTGTGCACTGTAAACAGCACACCCTAAAATTTAAGGGTATCTTCCAATGGTATCTTCTGCCCATGAAACCTAAACTTGGGGCTCACAGATATGAGTCAACGTGAGCTAGACACTTCTCACAGGGATAAACATGTTCCTTAACCTTCAGCTAGGGATGGACTAGACCACATACCAGGCTAATCGGCCAGTAGCCAATTCCTAGGGGAAGCCAAAGGCCAAGCAGAAGATCTTGGTCCAGGAGCCCTGCAGCCGATGCCACCATGTTCTAATCAAGCATGGATTAGGGACAAACCCTGCACTAGAAGCTCTGGTTTGAACTCAAGCGCTAACTGCGGGGACATATATGTATTTTAAAGGATGTCATATCTCGCCTTAAATATGTATGAATGAAAACGAGGTTGGCTACTGGTGAGGGAGACTGATAGAGGAATCAGAACATGAGCCCACAAATCTGTCTTGAAGGTTCACCCCCCCCTCCAAAGTTACTAAAAGCATCAAGGAAGAGAAAAAGAAGCAGAGATATAAAATGCAAGTAGCACTTTTTAATAGATTTTTCTTCCTTTTCCCCAAAGGGTTCAGCTGCAGAGAAAGAGTGGAACATAATAATCCTTAGCATTTATATAGCACTTTACATTTCCAAAGCTCTGTACAAACATTAACTGATCAATCTTCACAACACCCCTGTGAGTTAGGGATGTATGATTAACCCCATTTTACATTGGGGGAAACCATAACATTTCAGAGCCTGACTTCCCCCACCCCTCCAGAGGTGCATGGTTCTTGCAGATCCCGCTGATTTAAATAGGAGTTATCCCTGACACTTCTGAGCACCGGGTGCTTCGTGACAGCCTCAGGGCTACATTGCCAGTCTGTGGCTGATGCTCCAAAGGGTCTGTCTTCCCTTCCCCTGCTCTAGCTGTTGGACGGCCCATACTTTTGCACACCTTTGTCTTTCCTCAGTGGAGTTGGACCAGTGACTGGAATTTCAAGAAGGAAAACTATACCTGGTTGATGCACCTACTTGAATATTGTAAAATTGCCTTTATTTGGAACCCCTAGGGAAAAGCCTATCATCCTAACATCTTTTCTTTCCTTTTTTCATTCTTTTTTTAATTTTCTTTTCTTTTCCAACCCCTGGAATGATTTAAAATGAAATGTAATCCTGTATCGAATGAAAGCACACAAATACAGTGATATACCTGCTACTTGATGCCTTTTTTTTTTCCCTTTCTTTTTCAATCCTTTCTTGATAATTTTCTGTGTGTTAGAGAAAATGGCAGGTAGAGTAGGGGATTAATGCGAAAATGCATCTTTCTTTTCTTTTTTTTTTCCTAGTGTAGAAATAAATAGATGTCTTTAGCATGAAATCTTGGTGTAAATTGTTGAATTGTATTAACTTTTTAATGCTTCCTGAGTTTCCATCCCCTGAGCATGCGTTGCTTCTTAAAGCAGAGCTCTGCTTTTGCAGGAGATGGAACTGTGTGACAACGCTGTTATTTTGCTTTGCTCCCTGTATTGCTCCTAGCCTTTGGTCTCCTGAGCCACAAATGCTTTCATATTAATTCACCTTGGGTTCACATCAGGAGAAAAACAATGTGTTCACTCAGAGAGGATGACCAATTGTGGCTAAAAGAGATTTTTCTCCAAAGCCATGTCCTATAGGCAGGAGTGGCTCCATGTAACATCCAGCAGAACACGACCAGAGTGGGAGAAGTCTGGAAGAGAGGAGGACCTCAGGTTTCTGCACCAGCTGGTGTGGGCTGACCCTGGGACAGGTCATGCAGACAATGCAAATAAAGATAACAACGTAAAGATAGCTGCTGGTTACCCCAATGTACACAGCCTTCCTCCCACCAAGTGCACATTTCTCCTTCAGGATATGGTGTCAGATACTACAGAACTCATAGGAGTTACTGCCACTTGCTCTTCATCATCAATATTCACCCCTTTGGGCCTCCTAGTTAACTCAAAGAACATTGAATCTGGTTAGGAAACGGGTTTCTTGGTCTCCTCCATCTAAAATAGGTCTTAAGAAGGAAGAAAAATGGTTCTAAATAAGACTGATGGAGAAGTGGGATTAGATAATTTGAAGAATTTCCTCAAATGTCATTTCTTTGGGTATTTTGTATATTTATTCATTATTTATTTACCTGGAAAATATAGTATTACTACAGTAATAGGAGGCTCAAGTCTGGATTGATACTCTATTTCTGGAAGAAAAGTGCTTCTTCTGCACTGGGATGTGACCTGTAGCCTATTGCTTTTTATCTGTATTATTGAATCTTCTGATTTGGGAGCTGTGCAAAACAGCTTTTCATTCTGAATGCTAATCAAAAGCATGCGTTAATTAAATATACCTCTAATGAAACTAGTTTGAAACGAGACATGCAGGCCAGAGTGTGCCCCTTCTGAAGTTAATGAGAGATAGTGAGGTGATTGGATTTTTTTTTTTTTTTTTTTTTTGATGGGGGAGCTGGCCATTGATGAGCATTATTGTAATGAAGGCTTATAAAACAAGATCATCCTCTGATCTCCGTTGTGTCTGATATTGGTGGAGTTCCTCCAGATTTGCACTGGTGGAAAAGGAGCTCTGAATTTGGCCCCCTACTACTTAAAAATATGTAGTTGCCCTTTAAGATGTAAATCTATTGAAATCCAACCTTAGACATTGCCAGGGTCACTCTGCTTATTACTTTATGACATTTCCAGATTAAAGGTGCAGTGGGGGCTCACATTAATTTGCTTTATGTTTGACTAGAAATGCTTCCCATCACTATTAGAGCACACTTCGAGCTCTCTTCATTTTAGAACGCTTGTCAGTCATTCGAGAATGATATGCCCTACGTCTGGGATGAATAAGCACATCATATATTAGGCAGAGGCTTTTCCTCTGGAGAGGCTCAAGAGAACTGACAACTACTTCCAAGGAAGGTGAAAAACATACACAAGCTCAGCAGCTGAATGAGGGAGGAGCGGGGAAATATTCTGCGAAGACGTTGTCTGCTGAGTTGATTGAAAGCGTCCAGGCAGTGGTCCTGTGATGGCAGTTTTTAAAAACTCAGATCTGAGGGAATGAGAGGAAACGGGGACCAACACTTCCACATGCACCTCTGGTCTGCAGGGCGTAGGAAAGAAATCTTCTATGGGGAGCTTGTACGTGTCTGTGCAAGCCGCTGGGTCCCAGACTACAGAGCGCCCTATGGATTTAATGGAGAGGGAGCAACCTCTCCTAAACAGGGCTGTTTTCCTTTTCTATTTCATTTTATTGGAGTGAAAAATAAATTCTGTCACTTATTCCACTAATTTCCATCTTGAAATCTTTTCTAGTTTTGATATCAGTTTTGAAGCAGCTTGCATGTTAGGCCTTTAGGGGGAAAAAGTGATGGTGGTACCATGAGGGTAAGAATGATAAAGTACCCGGTTGTTTGTTGGGTGTTAATGTGTTTCTGGGTAATGGAGTACCCCGGCATGGGGAGTGTTTGTACCTTCTCTACCAACCGGCAAAACATTAGCCTGGAGATTTGCTGATGCTGCTTCAATGGGGGAGGACTTTTGGTGAATGTCACAGCAAAGTCGCCTTTATGGCTCTTCAACCAAGTGACCTCTCAGTGCAGATCTGTGGGTCACAAATCCTGCAAAAACTGGGGGAGAAAAAGCAAAATAAAAGACATTTTGGCATTTTGATTTTGAACCTTTGGGGTTGTTTGAACTTGAAGCTCAAAGCCAGTTGTGGAAATATCCTCCCCTAAAAATAAAAATACAAGGCCTGATTCTGAGAGAGATGGGTGAAAACCGCTTTCCCCAAAGCCACCAAATTTTAGGTACTGACACAGCAAAACAGGCATAAACAGCTTTATTTTTATACTGAGGCCAGTGGAGCTGCCTGTGCACATGATGTGTGTGCGTCTAAATGTCTGGCATCCCTGCCCAAGGAGTTTCAGAGGATTGGGCTCTTCAGTCTGAGATGATGAATTTCAGGCAGTTTTTTGCACCTTTATAGAGAATTTTCTAAAAATGTGGATTGGACTATGTATTTATTTTTCTACAATCAGCATTCATTCTCTGAATGCAGTCTCTGGGAGGAATGTACTGACAACATGGCTAAAATACCCTCAAAAATATGACACTCCTGTGGAGGGAAATTAGAACTGTAATGAACAATATAGAGGCTCTCAAATTTTTTACGCACAATTAACTGCGTGTTAATATGGCTCCTCGCAAAGTATATCACGAGGACATTGAGTTCTCGACTGATCTGTGTGTCTGTCCATCACTAGTCGCGACCAACCCATATCTCCACCTATTCCTGTTCAGCCTTTCTGAAAGGTATATCAACCCCCTACAGCTGCAGATCTGTCCACCCAGAAGCTTCATCTGCTCTCGCTGCTATATCCTCTGGAGAGTCTGTCTCTATTTCCTATTCTGTATGACATCCTGAAACACTTTACAGAGCAATGTAACCTCGTAAAAACTCACATTTGCACAAATGGGGTGCGAAAACTACAGCAACAAGTTGACTTCTGCATACGCACTTTTAGCTCTTAAGTGCTCCATCCTCTCTCACTCCACCCGCAGTTTAATGTCCCAACTTCAGTTATCCACAGAATGATATAGCTTAATATATAGCTTAATCCATTCCTGGGATTTTATCTTTCCTTATATTAACTTATCTATAGATGATCTTGCAGGGATGGCATATGTTGGAGACAGTCATTTTCAAAGCCATCTGCAGCTGGTTCTTGTGTGAATGCAGCACCCTGCAACTCATGATTCCTCTTCACTACTAATTATTTCCTATGGCTTTTAATACTGCTCCGAGTCTTAGAATAGCTCTGAATGATGATAGACATATATTATTATTACAGGTTGTATTAAGCAGTCGTAGCTCAAGTTCTAATTACATTACCCTTCAGCCACCGCAGCAGTAACACTTGGTTTGGTTCTTGAGTTTCTAGGAATAATCTCGGCAGTAGTTCTTAGCCAGACTGCAAGGTCAGGGAGAAAGGAAATCCTCCTGCCCTTTTTTTCTTGTAGGATCTGAGAGGATATATTGTGAAAAGGGACAAAACTGGTCATGGAGAGAGAGGATTAAAATGAGAGGCTCCATGCGTTGCATGCTAACAGGAACAGTAGTAGCAGCATGACTCTACTCCAGGCAGCGTAGGCACCCTGTGGAAAGCGAGTACTGGGGAAGTGCACATGGTCTAAGAGCACGTGGGTGCATTGTTGGGTGGCCCAGTTATGGGGCTGGTCTGCAGAGCCTCAAGTAACATATGATTGAAGATTGAAGATTTCTAAATCCATCCAGCAGAAGCCAGAAGTACAAGTACAAGAAGAAGTCCGGTTCCCTGCAAGAAGGAAATACTGCAGTGTTCCCAACTCCAGTGATTTTTTCCATAAACCTCTGATTTTTAGGTGGTTGCATAAAGTCCTATACAGTGGGATCAATGTTGTGTGTATATCTGGGGAAAAAAAATCTAGTCACCGTGATCAGTGAGGAAAGGATGACATTTGAACCAAAAGATCCCAAAGCCAGGACTTAGTTAAAAAGTATTTGCATTTTATTATTTTTAGTCAGTGGGTGGCCAGGGTCATCATACGTAAATGGCTGTTAATCACAATTCTGATTTGGGCCTGTAACATATTTATTGGTGTTTGGTGGTTGTTTATAAATCTTAAGAGAAATATTTTTATGATTTAAAAATGAAATAGAAATATGACAGACATTTTTCAAAAAATATTTGAAAAAATTCCTGTGGTATTGAAACGACATTTGCAGAACATAAGGACATGATTTGATTTTTTTGTGTTTGGTTATCCAAATGCCCAAGTAAATAAACAGCATAAATAACAAAGGGACTATTTCTTTGTTCTCAGATTCCTTTATCTGATAATCTCAGGCAGTATAAATAACTAAGGAAAGGTTTTATTACGTAATACTGCACAGCAATATAGTATTGCTGGTTCTTTGGGACAGTGAGTCTCTCTCCACAGTCCCCAGAACATTTTGGCTACTACTATAAACTTATTACAATCTATTTCTCTATTGTAGAGTTTTCTTACAGTACCCATAAAAGCCAAGCACCTGCTACTAGAATCTCTCATTTATACAGCAATTTCCATCCCTCAGTGTATGAATTTTTACGTGTATGCCTGCGTGTGGTCCAGATAGTTTAGATTTGTCATGTATGTATCCATGAAAATCAATATGCAAGTTTATTAGCAATTAACGATTTTCAATGAAAATCTAAAAATAGAATAATCATCACTTTTAGTGATTAAAAAAAAAGAA
The DNA here is from genome assembly GCA_013389945.1 of Fregata magnificens. NCBI lineage: Eukaryota > Metazoa > Chordata > Aves > Suliformes > Fregatidae > Fregata > Fregata magnificens. The sequence continues at coordinate 260,519 of WAAD01037374.1, forward strand.
TCTGGGTTATCAGCTTGAAAATGAATGAAGAGCATTTCCTTGCTATGTTAATTAATTGCAGTTGACAAAAAGTAGGATCCTTCACTCCTCCTTTCATGTTGCTAATTCCATCCCTCCCTCCCTCTCTCTCGCGCTCTCTCCCTTCAATTAAACGTATGAGAGTATCCCCTCCCCTTTTAGAAAGAAGCTTTTAGATTAATCATATTATCTTAAGGTTCCAAATCTCAATGCCTGCGTGACCTTTCTTCCGTTAGAATCCATTATCTTAAACTATCACAATAATCCTGGCTTTAGGGAGGGAGAGCGGGAAGCAGGAATCAAACCTAATAGATGGCAAATAAGATTAATCTATGATCTAAGTGCCGATTACACTTGGCCCTGCCCTTGAACACCCAGGTGTAACCTTGAAATTCACATCCGCTAAGACGCTGCAATTGGATTGTGGGTCCCCGAAGGGCTGGAAGGGGCAGCTGGCCAAACTTTACCCATTATTCCCCAGTGAGGCATGAGCTGTCTCGGCCTGCAGCTCTCTTACTTGTGGAATTTGGCAGCGGCACAGCTGAGTGTTTGTTTTGGGATGTTTAGCATTTTTTCAGATAAAATAGTTATTTTCAGGTCCTTAATTTTTGTTTGTCAGAAGCAAGCAGCCAGGGAATGGGTGAACTTTTACCTGGACCTCACAAGAGGAGAAAGCTCTCTTTTCAAAATCTGATAACTCTGCGGAAGAAAACAGAGATATTTTCTTTCTTTATAGGCTGACCTATGGACCCTGCCAAAAAAAATGTTCCATGTGAACTTGAGTTTGCAAGGCCCTTGTTTTCAGTCCCAAATACTCTGCGTTCTGAGAAAGAACATCTGTGATAAGATGGAAATTGGCACTGGTAACTCATGTACTATGGGTGAAGCATGCTCAAAAGAGGCAGACCCAGGGGTAATTTTTCATCAAAGAACTTTTTAAAGCCATTATTGAAACCAGCATAAATTTCCTCCATTTCTGGCAGCTTCAACAGGCAGGACAGGGTTGATTCGGACATGGCAGCACATTTTTTTTTTTTTTTTCTTTCTATTTATATGTAAGGCCAGATTCTCAGCTGGGGTAAAACAGTGAGAGTTTGCTGACTTGCTTGAACCTCGCCTGAGAGATGTCAGCCAGAGTTGTTGGTGGTGGTCAACTGAAGCCATCTACCCTCCATCAGCTCCATTTGGAGGCAACAACTGAACCCCACAGCAAAGGGGCCGTATTTCTGTTTGTACCTATCCTCACACAGCAATACCCTGGTGGGACAATAATGCAAGCGATAGGACATTAGCAGGAAAGTATGTTGTAGGAAATGTCAACGTGAAGCACATCTGGTGGCTGGCTGACTCTAAAGCGGTCCTTCAGTGATCTCAAAATTATAGGGGAGGAGAAGAAGAAACAGAAAGAGAGAGGAAACATCATGTAGATAACAGCTACCACACTGGTAGCCTTGCAGGTTCAGAAGTTGTCTGAGGGGTGAAATTGCTGCAGCCCCCAACAGCAAACTCTCCGGAGGGCTGAGAGAGTCCCGACCTGCCGGGCTCTGCCCACCTCTGGGAGTCATGTTTTAGGAGACATCCGAACGATGCGATTCCATTCAGGGAACTGCCACGCACAGAGGGCTATTGTTCCACTGCCTCTTCACTTTCTTTGCCAGCTTATGAGTGTTGGCTCTCACAGGTGTTTTAAAAGCTTTGCTCAGCTCCTTTTGCTGCGGGGACTGTATATAAACAGCATGGCAGAGAATTTGTCATCAGTTCCCTTGCCTGGAAGCTGGCCTGGTGGGACTTGTGGATGCTATGTAGGTATGTAAATAAAACAGGAGATAACCTGACCCCAGTTTTATTTAATTTAAAGAGAAATCAATGGGGGGGGGGGGGAAGTTGCAAAATGGACTGGTCAAGTGGACTTTGATCAAAAAGTAAATCTGCTCACACAAGTATTGATTAGCAACATTGCTTCTCTCTCAAATCTCTTTGTGAGTACATGAATACAGTGTTAGAGGTGCCTGTGCTCCTGGAACTGTGATATTTTAGAAGTTTTGTAGTGTCATGAAATTCTGGAGCCTTAATCCACCCAGTTCCATGATCATTACAAATATGAATCTTCTATTAGATTTCTACTAATACTGCAAAAAGCCTCATAAGGATTTTAATTTTACGGGCATGTCTCTTAAAGATCCTACAGACTCAACTCCCAGCTTCAGCCTGCGCTTCCCTGAACCTGGAGAAAATGAAGAGCTGGTTACCATCCCATGCCTAGCAGTTGATCTGGGATGCAAACATCCATGAACTGACAGCTGGGATACTCTGGGACACAGGGTGCAAGGCAGAACTTGCAGCCACGTTCGAGGATGATGATGGGGAGTCGGGAGGATGCTCAGGTGGCACGGTGACACCCAGAGCCAAGCAGAACACACAAACTCTGAGTCTTTCGTCCAGAGAGGGTTAACTTGCACTTGCAGCAGGCAGCCTCATGCCATTAAGTCAGGGAGAGTAATGAAATTTCATTTAATTTGTCAGGAAGAAAGTGCTAATGTTAAAAGGCATTTAATAAAAAGGGGGAGATTCTTTGAAAGGAAGCCTTTAAGTAATTACTTCAAGTGTCTTAGGCCTACTCACCAGAATATTTACATTAGTGTCTCCCAGCGCCAAAGTGTAATTAAATTAGTGCAGCATTTACATTCCATCCTGTTTTTTTTTTTAGAAGTGTGATTTTATTAACAATTCTTAAGAAAAGCAAAGCAAGCCTTGATCTAATCAAATCAGGTGTTAGTATTTTTTTAATGTTCTCACTGAGAAAACTACTGAGTAAACTGCCTTGGAGAAGGTGGGGAGAGGGGGGAAAGAAAACTTCGTCTGAGTTTTGAGTTCCTGCCCTGGGACTGATGGCCAACTCTGGCCAACACTGCAAAAGTCTACTGGTAGAACTTGTAGTGAAGTCTTGTTGTGTGAAGTGTTGTGAAGTCTGGCTGTCTTCACAAACCGCAGAGGTGCACATGTGAGAAGGAGAGAAGTAGATGGAGAGGCAGTGAAGATGGCATCAGATGGAAGAAACAAGGGACAGATCTGGGGGGGCATGGATGTGTATGGGGCTCAACATCAGGGAACAGCAAGCTGCAAAATGCTAAAAAATCTGTTTTGCATATTTTGCTACCAGAAAGTTTTTTTTTTTTGGACAATGCATATGAAATAGTCTTCTGGGGGGGACAACTTTTCCACCTTGAGCTAAAGGGAATACCTTCTATTTTGCTTAGCTTCATTATAAAAGTGGCATTTTAAAAACACATTTAAGAAAAGACAATAGAAATTCACTAGAGATAAGGCACATCTGGGCAAATCCTCTTTCTGTGACAAAGATGGCTTAGTTTGTTACTCACAGTGACAGAATTACCAGTGCCAGTACTAGAGGACCCTGGAGCTGTATACCAAGAAAGAAAAACCTATGGAACATTTTTTCTAACAAAACAAAACAAAACAAAACAAAACAAAACAAAGCTAAACTAAACTAAACTAAATGAATCATTTTGCAAATGTTGAAATGTTTTGGTAAAAGATACTTTACTGCATTAAAAAATTACCTCGGGAGTTAGTTGACCATTACATATCACTTTGGTCAAAATGAGATGAAAGCTTTTCCATAATAGAGTAACTAATACCTTCTGGTTGTTAAACTCAGCTGGGGCTCTATGGGGGACAGAAATTCAGGTCCCTAAACTTGCAAACTAAGCAAAACAGACCTTTAAATATGACTCTGTTTCTTCATTACCTAGAGGGAGGTTGCTTGACTGGTTTTATTTCATGTGAAACTTTGTTAGATAGAAATGCTAGATAGAAATTGAGTGATGATGAATACAAATAAACAGAAACATTTTCTGGAGTTACATTGAAACAGTGCCTATAACTATATAAAAACTAAAGCCACCATAACTGCTGTACAGCTTTCACCTGGGATATAGGAGTCCCAGATTCAGATTTCTGCTGTGTCTATTTATCGGTAGGAACTTCAACCAAGGTCTCTAGCAAAGTATATACAGAAAGTGTCTGAAAAAGTAGGGTCATGCTTTCTTTGCTTGCTTTCATGTAGTCCTGTATCTTGTAAATGCTCTGGGTGGATATGAGGAACAGGTTCTAATTTGCTAGGTGAAAGATCATTTAAAAAATAATTTCAGTGTGAATGTTCACCAATACAGATAGTTTCAGTGTCCTTCACTAGCGATCAATTTTCACCATGCCTAGTTTTCCTGTAAGTGACTCTGAGAGATGTTCTAGCAGGAACAAGTCTCACTATACTGAAAAATTAGCATGTACAGTGATTAAAAGCTTTCTCCACCCTGCATTTAAAGTCTTTTCTGAAAAGAAGAAAGAAAAACTTTGTGGCTGAGGAAAAGCCCTTGCTTTTGCTGCTACCTCTTGAAGCATCTACAGTGGGGGTGGCTGGGATTTGGTGCTGAATCAAAGGATTTTGCAGGATAACAATAGCTGAGCTATCGGTAGGGGAAGAGCATACATGTGTAACTCCATCCTACATAGAATGGTTTCCTCTTCCCGTGGTACAGTGGATTCAAAGGCAATCTAAAAACTCAAAGATCCTAGGAAAATATCTGAGCTAGGGGAAACTGTCCAGCACGTCAATGAAATGGTGACAGGCTGACACTTTCAGAAGGAAAAGAGGAAAAAACTGTAAAAGCAATGTACTCTGCTTCTTCCTGCCAGGGCTGTGATGTTATTTACAACTTTCTAAGTTCTCTTGTATGTATCTGCCTGTTTCAAAGTGGCTTTTTTATTTTTTCCTGTGCTCCACAGGCTTCACGCCCTTTGAAGGATGACTGGCTCAAGGTTGTGTTTTGAAGTTGCTGTTTGAGTCAGGGCAAAGATGTTGCAGTCTCCCAAAGAGACCCTGGCAGAGGTAAAGCCCGGTTGGGACAGCCTTGATGGTGCTGCCATGGTCAAGGATGGACCTGGATGGGTTGAACTCACTGTTCACTCAGGAGTCAAGATGTTTAATAACAGCATGGTTAAGAGGAGGGAGAGGAATTGAAAAGCATTGGTGCATAAATATGGCCTGAGCCATGCAGATGGCTGATATATCAGGCTGCTTCATGTACCCCATTGGGTCTTTTTTAAATTTAATCAGTGGGTAATCACAGCATCCCACTAAACCACATCTTCATCCACCTCTCACACCTAATTTTCAAATAATTTAAATATTGCAAAACATGTTTTATTTTGTTCTATTTTTGAGTCCTATTAGGTTTTTGAGTGTAGAGCTCTATTTGTGGACTGGCAAGCAAAACATGCAGTGAAACATGCTGGGATTGCCACCGCCGAGCCACGGTGTGTCTGCACTGTTCATCAGATCTGGTGCTATCAACAGCTGCTGTGTCAAAGAGTGCTGAATCTAGTGTCTATTTACATGGTGTTCAAATTGAGCACCTGGTGTTTTCAGAAGGTACGAGCGTTTCACAATGCAGCCATTTAGATCACACATTTGTAAGGGAGATGAGGTTCGGGACAAGCAGCACTCTGTTCCTGATTAGGGCAAGAATAAATCAATCCTGTTAAAGGGCTCTACGATCTAGAGAAAATGGAACTTGCTGAATGTCGAAAACTTTTGAAAAGCTGCACTTTTCCTCTCGATGCCTGAGCAGGAGCTAAATCTCTTTCAGAGATCTGGTCCTGTCTCTCAAAAACACATTTTTTTATGGTAGAACAGCTGTTGTTGCTTCTGTTGTGATGATCTGGGTGAAAAGTTTGGTAACAGAGAAGGAGGCTTTAAAAAAAGCAAAAGGCAAAAAAACTCCAAAAAAATTCCTCCCGAAACCCACCCACTGAAAAAACCCCTTCTGCTCTGGCCTTCCAGAGACATAAAACTTCTAGTGTTTTTTAATGCGATTAAAACAAATGGTGACATTATTTATAGCTAAATTACTGGCAAGAAAAACAACTAATGACCAAACCCCACATTTGTACCATTAAAAAAAAGAAGAGAGAGAAAGAAAATCCTAAAGGGAATGATTTGTAAGGATGTGGTTAAACCTATTTATACCCTGGGTTCTATTTGTTTTACAGCCAGCGGTGCACGAACAACATGAAAGGTTATCTTTGACAAGGTTTTAGCTATTATTTTCTTCCAGTGAAATGGTATTTCTTGAGAAAAAAAGGTCTTCAGAACAAAATAACAATAAATCCTGATTTAGATACATAAAGCTGCCATCGATATCACATAATATCAGTGTTCTTTCTCACTCGATACAGGCGTTTTTAAGATAAATGGTAAAACTGAACTGGAAATCCATCTGGCCAGCTGCCTGATCTAATGAATAACCCCACTTTGGCTCCTGCAATGTAAGCAGAAAGAGTTCTCTCCCGGCCGCTTTCGTCTGTCATGAATCTACAAGACAGCCGACATAATATCTGGGCGACAACAGCGTGCTAACAGTGCAGTGACTTCCATTTTCTTTGCTTTCTATTGATTTTCACTTAATAACTGGCGAAATACTAAACGTCCGCCCTGAGTACCTAATAAATCCTGCCTGAGCTTTTTATTGAGGAGAATTTAATAAAAACAACCATTGCGGCTGAGGGATTTTTCTTCTGGACAGAACTCGGTGAGGGGTGGGTGGTGTGCGTGGGGATGGAGGGAGAGACATTTGAATTTTCTAATTCCTTTTTTGTAAGATTTTTCCCCCCTCCCCTCTCCACGCTACCCCCTCGAGGACCCAGCATTGTTTCTTCCAAAGGGACCAGGTTACTTTGCTTTGCGTTTGTTTTCTCCATGTGCAGAAATGGCCACTACAGGCATGTATTGCCATGAGAAGGAGAAGAAGAAGGGCATTTGCAGAAGGAGGCACTTCCATCGTGTCCATCCTACACACCCACTCTTAATTCTTCAATCTGATTTCAATTTTGTTAATTGTTATGAAGGCTCCCTAATTGCCAAGCACGGGGCCTGTCAGAATCCTACAGTAACACGCTTTTTATTGTCCCATTTTACAGCTATTTTATGTTTGACACTTGACACGCAGGCGTGAAGATCCTCTGTCGGATTGGTTGGCTACTGTAACAAAATGGCATTTTTAAGTTATACGAAGTGTTAAATCTGCATCCAGTTAGAAACAAAACAAAACAAAACCCTGTGGTTTATAAGTTGACAATTAATCCTAATTGTTAGCTTGGGAAAAAAAAAATGCTGGAAAAACAAAAGTAAAAGGCCAAACCCCTTCTTTCTCTAGCTGTCCAGCAAGCGCGTGTGTGTGTATATGTTGATACATACATTACATACAGTTTTCTTTACTGAAGATGAATCAGGAGAGACTGGGACACTGTTCCTAAACACAACATATTATTTTCCTCTGCATAACCTCCCGGAACGGCTCTCTTTCTTTGCCAATAAACTCAACAGAGTTCCTATTATACAAAGCTGCTCTTTTAAAGCATTTGACAGTTTTTATTTTAATTGACACAGAGGCAGTTTCAAAGTCATTGGGTTTAATGAACAATCATCTTAGCATTTGCCTGCTCAAATCCTCTTATTCCCAGCAGTTCACAGTAAAGTTTATTCTAACGGTTGAAATTAAAAAAGGAGAGAGAGGCAAGCAGAAATGTTGAGGAGCTTATATAAAAATCTGCGAATCTCAAGTTTTGTGCAGTGCTGTTATGAAAACTACTCAGCCATGCAAAGCAATAAGAGGTTTAATTACTCATTGGTAGTCCCTCTGCTGCTCCTGATGTGGCGTGTGGTGTTGCGGAGGCCTGGGAGAGATAATTGAGGCATATGGGTGGAGTACAGCGCTGTTGTGGCAGCTCATCTATTTTTTTCTCTTATTTTTGTGTGTGCCACTGTCTCGTTTCTCCTGAGGGGCAGAAGACTCAACAGTTTGGCATGGAGAATTATCCAGTAGAGGACCTTGCAAGGGAAAAGGACATCTCCTGGTGGTGTGGCAAATCCATGCTGACTCGATGCCGCGGCTGCAAGAGACAGCATGAGAATGAAACCTCTGAACCTCTGAAAAAAGATCTGTTTTCAGGTTTGGTTTAATCTATCCCATCTAGGCATTACTGGGCCTATGTGGCCAAGAATTTAATGGCTTGTGATAGACGTAACACCAGTGACAGCTATGGCCTTTCCCTTCTGCAGGGTATTACCGGCTACAGAGAAGGACACGATTACTGAACCTGAACAAAACCTGGACCCTTAAAACCACATGGAGGGAATATTCAAACCCAGGAATTCTTGAATTTATTTATAGTTTAGTGTCCATTTTAAGGCAGTCTAATTCATGAACCACCTTCCTCGCATAACCTCATGCGTCAACTGCATGAGGATAAGAAAGTACTAAAAGTTTCTCCTCTGGTTTATTAATATATGTTAATGACATTCAGCAGCTGGAAGTAAAATCGACGTTCCAGCAGGGTGTGATCGAATTGTTCTCCATAGCTGACCAGCCAGTAATTCAT
>WAAD01037374.1:269062-294175 GCA_013389945.1 Fregata magnificens
TGTCGTTAGGGCTTGAAAACCTCTCTCCTAAACTAAAATCTTTTTATGGTTTTTACCAAATGGATAAAACAAGAAGAAACTTTATCACTATCTAAATGGAGTAATAAAGTGACAGGACATATTTGCATTCTGAATAGATTAGCTGGTCTTTTAAATATTTATTTGTGTCTATTTTCAAAGTCCCTGATCCTCTGAAATTTTCCAAACACTTCTGATTTGACAGACTGGGAAATCTGTCTGCAGCTCCAATTATACTTGAAAAGATACATATAAATGATTTGACAAGTTAAAAATTAGCAGCAAGTTCTATACCTAGCAAGATTTTGTAAGCAGCAGTTCATAATTCATGATACTTCACTCTAAAGTTCATGTAAATTCTGTATGTCTGGGATCATTTAATTGGTAAGCATAAAGGTGTATTGCTATTCACCTAATGTCTTCTATTGCTCAACAAAAGGTTGTTGTAGTGAGCTCTGATTGTGACAAATGATTTACTATTAGGAACATTCTGTAATTATTGTTCGGTGGTACCACAGACCGATACATCATTAACATGATAGACGACCTTTTATATCAGCAAAAATAACTAAATTAATAAAAATGGCTTCATTCCAAACCCTGTCAGAAAGCCAATACTCGAAACAACCAAGTATCAGTGATACTTGGAAAGACCAGAGTTATATTTTTGTTAAGCAAATCTTATTGTTTGTGTAATAACATTGACATGTGCTGTAGAATAGAGGGCTGGATTTTCAGCTGCTGTGAATCAATGATCTAATTAATTCTATTTATGTAGAGACACACCACTCCACATCTGTCAAGGGTATGATATGTAGGATTTTATTGTACTGCTAAAAGCAAGACTGTAGATGAAGTATCAGAAAACTTTTTTTTTTCTCTTCAAGAATTCTGGGAACTGTTGCAAGTGTGCTCTGACATGCTGGTTCTTCAGATTCTGCTCCCAATTACATCCACACAAATCCGGTGTGACTCTCCTAAATGAAATACTTCCTCCAAATTTATATCTCTGTCATTTGAGTTTGGAGAGGCCAGAATCCTATCCTTTAACCGTTAAAGTTAGGAATTTAGAAAACAACTTGAAGAATAGATTATTTTTTTTCTACCAAAGAGTCTAAGCTCAAGATCATGAATGCTTTGTTATCCACTATGCCATATTCACTTTTTAAGGTGTTTTCAAATACTCGACAAAAGACTGTGGTTTCTGATAGAGAAGAGTGAGCCACTAGTTCTGGAGACAGTGTTGCTTTGCAGAATACATTGATGGTGCAGAATTGTAGAATACTTGGAGGTGATGCCATTTGCTGTCTCCATTTAAATTCCTATCAATTGCAGATAATTTTTACGAAGAAGATAAGTATCTTTTGGGAAGTGGTGTGAGTGCCCCAGGCTATCTCCCTGAGCCCACTAAGGAGCCAGCAGGGAGTAACAAACACAGATGTTACTGCTTGGGGAAGGGTCAGGGACAGTGGCTACAGAGCACTTCTATTCATGAATTTCTTTCATGTTTTCATTTCTAACATCTCCCATTCTCTCCCTAGCCTTTAGTATGGGACAGCCTCCCATATTAGAAAGGTAGGAGGAAAAGCCATGTTGAGGCTGATGCTAGAGCAATCCCTGCAGAAAGCCATGACCACAGTCGAATGTACCGCTCTGGACTATTCCTCTATTGTTTTTTGTTTTATTCAGACCTCTCCTATATCCATCCTCTCATTCTGTCTCTTCCTCCTCCTTTTGCCATTCCACCAAGTTGTTCATTCCCAAGGTAACCCACAAAAAAAAATCAAATAGGTGTACTGAACTCAGTTGGACGCTTGTCAAATGCTCACTGTCACATCTCTCGTTTTTTCCCTGTTCTTGTTCAAGTGTAAGTTCCTTCATCAGGGACTGTTCTGTGTATAGGTGTTTCACACCTGGGTTTCTCAGTTGCCCTTGTAGACATTACAGGAGTAAATATAGCAAACAAGTATTAGGTGGCTGCATCACAAAATGTTGTATCATACCTGACTTGGTTTGCTTCACCATAATAAATTCTCAGAGTGTTTTTCCAGTGACACATGCTGAAAGAAGAGCAAAAAACCAATTAATGTACCGGTTATTGTCTTCTAATAGGCAAAGAACAAGATTTTGGGACTTCACTCCTTCAGCAGCTGTGTTACTAACTCACTGTGTAACCTTCAGCAAATCCCTTTATTGCATCTCTGTAAAATATTGGTAATGAATTTACGTTTTGTAAAGTGCTGGGAGATCCACAGATGAAAAGCACTATATAAGCTAAGTGTTATTAATGTGATTCACTCAGTGAAATGAAATCTCTGTTGAGAAAAATACTGTTCTGTAAAATTTATGTTTAAAGTTACATATTTTACAGCACCAAGAGAATGAAGGTTGTGTCACTGTTTCCAACATATAAACTATATTTAGCAATTTATTCCTTGGCTTCTCTCTAAGTAAAAGAAAACAGCTTGATGTTTAAAAATAACATTTTGTGGGCTTGACGTTCATAATTTGGACTGGAATATTTTTTAAACGATTGTTTAAAAAGAATGAAAAAATCTCTTTCTGCTCATATAGAATAAATTTTAATTCTTCTATGGGCCATATGTGTGAAGGTTAGCCATTTATCTTGAATAGTTATTTCAACTTCATATCAACATTGCTGTAGAAAAATGTTTCCATTTCTCTATTTTCTTTTAATGCATAGCTTGCCTTTTACTGTTGCATCTTGTGAAGCAGTGGGGCAGTGTTTGAATACCGGACAGTTCAGTTTTGTGGCAAAACCTCTCTATTTTTACTGCTGAGATGGGCTAAGTTGCAAAAGGTTAAACAAACCACATAAATGTAGGGAAGTATATTTGACTCTTAAAAACCTTTTGATTTTATTAATGGACATTACCTATAACATCTTTAAGGAAATTGGTTGAAACATCTGAGTTTTAACCCAATATTTTTTTTTTCAAGAAAGAGAGGATTAATGCCTGATCTTCTCCCATAATTCATTTTCAAACATCATTTTGTATAAAAAGCTTTTGCTTCATAGTGACTTCTGCGAGCAATACAGCCCAACTTTTTTGTCTTGAATCAATTAACCAATTATCACTATTACTGGAGTCTAGGGAAGGAAGAAAAAGCTTTTACAGAACTTTACCAGAGGATGTAACTAGTCAAGAAGAGATGAATCTGGATCCCATCTTAGGTGAAATGTTGATATGATTCTGATAAAACCCAAAAAGTCTGTCTAAGGACTGTGCATGAGACTCTTCCCGTTTGTTTCCTTGGCTCCTACTTGTCATCACCATACCAAGAGACTTTAGAGCTGGACTCAAAAGTCCCCTCTTATGAGGAGGTCAAACTAAATGGAAACCTTTTTCTAGTTCTGGCATCTGAATTGCAACTCTAAGCTCCTACCACCTGACCTTTTTTTTAAGTTCCCTCCATTAGATATAAGTTATTATCTATAGAAATCTGTTTGACCCACTATCATATTCTAACCCCCTTTGAGGAGCTTGAAGAAGGACTGAAGCACTTACTCAGCTATTTTCTTCACTTACTATACAAGACTCAGGTTCTGATGCATGCGATGCCCTAACTTATTGTGACTGTCTAGCCACTAGACATTAGCTTCACAAAAAGTCTGGAGGCTATAGTTAACCTGGAAAAGCATAGCTCTGAACTGGAAATAGAACCTACCACAAAATGCAAATGTAAACCCAACTGATTGAGGAGGTGAAGCAATGTTTTGTAAAGAAAAGCACACAACAACCCCTGGAGCCACGGCCCTATTTATAGCAGAGAGATGAAGGTGCTACCATAAACTTTCTTTGTAGCAATGTCTGTAGCTGCTTTTAATTCCAATATAATATAATATAATATAATATAACATAATATCAGGAAATTAGGCAGGTATCAGACTATTTCTAATCTCCAGCAACCACAAGAAAAGGCAAGCCTTGTCACTTGTGTATTTCCTTGGAATGCTATATGGAGATATTAAGAAAATCTTATGAATGATTTTCATTTTTTGAATAGGTCCTTGTTTTCCAGCCTTTAGACTCAAAAAGATATTCTTTGTCCAGTTCTTCTAGATCAAGGCTAGACTTCTTCCTAGCAGGCAGCAGTGACTCTTTGAAATTGTTTTCAAAGCCAAATGTTGGCTGGAACTATTTTGGGCCTTGCTTTTGCTACCTTGGCCCTATCTGAAAGGAAGAAGTTTGCCCTTGAAAGAGGGTTAAACTGCTATGATTCACCGACTTGGAAGAATTGCAGGATGCTGACTGCCTGAAGTGGTGCCTCCCACTGGACCAGTGCAAGTTTCCTTCCTTCTTGTCTGACGAAGCCATTAAGAAGTTAGTCAATTCCCTGAAGATTACTTCCAAGGAATATCCAAAAAGGAAATACCCAGCCCTGGAAAGGTAATTTACCTAGACAGGATTTGAAATGCAGGGTTCTCAGCTGAGGGAGAAAGTCCTATATCCCATCTGGCTGTGGGAATACAACTTCACAAGCTTTTCATCCCTTGAGCTAACAACTGCAGACGTTCCATTGGGAGGTGTCCTATAAAATCCAAAGTACTTGGAGATCCATCTATTATCGCATCCGGCCTGTTTGGGCAAGAAATGTGGCATATCGGTGTTCTCAGAGAAACAGTGGCAGAGCAACATCCTCAATTTGAGAATGGTTTGAATCCTCATCTGTGTGTGACGTCTCCTGAACAGAGGCTATTTTTGACTTGGTGGAGGCACAAGTGGGAGGAAATGCCAGCTATCTGTCTTTAGGGACTTGCTGTAATTTGTTTCCTTTGTTCTTAAGGAGCAGATCCCCAGCTGGTGTGAAATGGCATTTCAGGAGAGCTACTCTTGTGAGAAACCAGTTCTAATGCCTGCTACACTGGTGGAGCCTATCACTAAGAAACCAGTCTCCAAGCCAAAGTATATTGTACTCTACCCAAACACAGTGATGCTATTTGAAATCAAAGGGGTTGGCAGGCTAAGGAAAACTCACACAATATCTACTTTTTAGGGTGAGAAATACACTTTGCAGGACCTCCAGCTAGTTAAAATATTTATTAAAGGTTTTTATTTTTATTCCTTCTATGTTTTCAAAGTCCAGTTTACTCCTGAGGAAAATGCACTGGAAATAAACTCGTAAGGGACTGGAGCAACTGCATGGAAATTGGTAAAAGTGATTTGGGAGCTCTGGAGCAGTTTCATGGAGGCACGAGCATCCTCACCCCTGTACTTCTTGGCCTCCTGGGCATTTCTGAGAAAAAAATAATGGCTGTAGGAAGATACAGCACCAGGAGTAACAGACTGGTCTGAGAGCATCAACCCCTTATGTAAATGAGAAAAACTTTTAGTAGATAACAGATGAACAGAGTTTCAATCCTTAATCAAGTTGGCTTTGGCCTGTAGGAAGACTGCATTTTAAAATATACCTCTTCGCACCACTTCTCTTCTTCCTCATCTTCTCTGCACTCAACAGCCCAGGCGAAAATGCTGAAGATGACTTCATTAAAAAAACCCCAACAACCACAAACAAACAAAAACCATCCAGTGTCTCCAGAATATCGGTATATCAAAAAACCCCGACAACTGTGTGAACATATTTTCAACACCTGTTCAGTACTTAGCCAGATGCCTCTTTATTTCAAAGTTTGTGAATACTTACCTGCTTGGTCAATATATTGGGTTTAAAACGTGCAAAAAAAATGCAGCAGGAGGAATTTGTGAAATTTCCTTATCACAATGCCTCTTTTGAATCCCGAAAGTGAAACTTTGCGGATCACATGGACAAAATTCTTCTTTTTCGTTCTTGCTTGTGTGCCTCTCTCCATCTCTGTGCCTCAGTTTCCCATTCTATAAAAAGTGCTTCTGGTTTGGACTACGAACTTTACTGCGATCCACTGATGGAGAGTGGTGTTTTACACTACACTACAATTTCCAAGTAAAGAACTGCCTGTCTCCACGATGGCCAAGCTGGACAGTAACTACAATGAGGATGTGACTGCTTGGGCAGGGAGAAAGGACAACTTCTTCCTTGGTCTGCCCACTGAGATTTCATCCTTTATACCATTCTCATGATTCAGGGCTGTTTGGCACATAAAGGTTTAAAAGGACTGTTCCTTCCTTGGGTGCAACTCTGACATGGATACATAAATGCATCAGAATTTTGTTAAGCCTGAAACACACTTTTCTCATAACTTTAATTTTTGATGTTAAAGATATAGCTGTCTCTCGCAGCACAACAGGCCTCAGACTTTCACAGCTCGAAGACATAGATGTCTGATTACTTAAGCTCTATTTGAAATTAAATTTCAGCCTCAGGGGCATTTTGATAATAAATTCATTTAGGGAAGAAGTTTCTTTTGCAGACACAAACATCCTCTACAGCCATGCTCCGTGCCAGTATATCCACAAAGAAAATTTTAGGGTACTTTCCCCACATTTCTCCTTCCTGCATTATTTTCTATGGTTTGACTACCTGATTCACCACTTCTTTTGGCAGGTACTACCCTCCTGCACTTGACTCAGCTTTATTGCACTTCCAAGTTTTCCTCAAGCTAAGCACGTCTACATCGCTACTTAAATCTGCCTTTGAGGATGCCACCAGCCCGCCAACATATCTCGGCTTCCTTTCCCTTCTTAATCCTGCCTTGTATTTATAACAGAGTCACCTTGATGACTGCTTGTTACTTCTCCCCGGATTCCCTCTTATTTTGGGATATAGAGAGAGGAATTAGCAATCAGGCTGGAAGTGGAGCTCACGGAGTGGATGCTGGCTGAATCCATGTGCTCAGAGGCCATCAGTCAAACAAGCTCCGGGCATGCTGAGCACCCAGGGATGGGGACCAGGAGAGTGAGGGCGACCCTGTGGGCAGGTGGTGGAGCTGGGCTGGGCCCTGACCCCAGGCTGATAGTTGGTATGTGCAGAAGGAGAGGGAATTTCCCAAGCGATAGTGGTTTTGCTTCCTTGCAGAGAGGAAGGTAAATAGAATTTTAAAAATGAGGCTGAGAGAAGTGAATGGCTTTCTGCTGGCTTTGGTTTCCCCCAGGAATCATTTCTGATCTGGTATTTTTGTCTCTAACAAATTTAGACCATATTTTCCTGTGCTGTATTTCAGCCTTCATTTGATACCAGACTGCAGTGGCTTATAACAGTGATCAAAATGAATGTTGAATTCCCAAGGACTTTACTGAGGTTGCTGTATCCAACACTTAGAAAAGCACTTTGAAAAGGGGACTAAGGATTATTATTCCCATTTTATGGATACGCTGTCATATTATCGCAGACATCAAGACGAAGGATTGTCTTGCACGTATTTCTTGTCCATAGGAAACCAAGGAGGGAGGTGGAAATCTCAAGATAAAGAATATTCCAGCAAATTTGCAGACCGCTTCCAGCAAAAAGATAAGCACTTCATCTTCTGTGGTTTGCCTCACCTTGATTTCTACTTTTTTTCTCACGCTAACCCCGGCTAGGAAGAGGGAAAACAGAGAGAACATTGATGAAGGACTTGGAGGAGTTTTGCTTGTAGTCAAATTCTGCTATCAACCGCTTCTCGGGAAATCTTGCTTACAGGGACTGGATTTTAGGACTGCATTTGCATTCAATGATAATGATTTTCTTTTAGTCCAGCTGGGATAACTGCAAAGATAGTGCCCAACTGCAACTCTGTTGAAGGGAGAGTACAAAGTGGATTACACCTCTAAGACGAGCGGAGCAGTGGGAAGGCAAAATGCTGAAGAAAAATCCACGCTGTTAGAGCCATAACAAGGATTCTTGATTATGCAGGTTAAAATAACTCCTTGGCTATGGCTTGTATCCATCATTATTATCACTTCCAAGTGGGGCGCTTTTTTTTTTTTTTAAAAACAGGTAAAGCTTCAAACAAATAGCCTGGATCTTTAGATAGAATTGAATGTTCTGTGACTTTAAATGAAAGCTCCACTGTTGTTGGGCAAATAAATTTAAACCACTTAACATGGCAGAGAAGGTCAGGCAAGCTTATTATAGTGATCATAGCGTTACAGCTATTGCGATTGACCGCTGCTCTTTGGAATCACCAATAATCAGAGGCCGCAAGCTGTGTTTGCAGAGAAAGGTCATCATTCATTTTTTTCGAAGCATTAATATCTTTTGTTTGTTTGGCTCAACATGAAACAGGAATCGATAGAGGTAATTCACAGAGCAATTAGCCCCTCATCTGTCAAACGGTGTCTGGGTGTATTTAACAAAAAGACCTTTGGAAAGGTTTAAAAAGGAGGAAAGTGCCTGTACAATCAACAATTTATATTTTCTACATGACACATTGTGTATGTATCTGTGAAGAGAAGGGACCTTGGGACTAAAAAAATATACATAAAACAGGCTGTAAATCTGTACTCAGACTTTGAAAACCCACAGTGAGACAAACTGTTAACTGACTTGGAAAAGATTTCCATGCTGTTCTTAGTGAAGATAAAAATTTTCTACCTGAGGCTCAGGGAAAAAGTTAGACAGCTTTTCAAAAACTTGTCAGATTAATTACATGAAAGGGAATGGGGCAGCACAAAACATAAGGGGGCAGAGACAGAGGCAAAAGGTCCCTTGCAGCCCTGCTCCTACAGTTTAGGGTACTGTGAGTCCCTTTCTCCCCAACTCCCCAAGGTTTTTCTTAATGGGGACGCTTAGGAGAGTTAAGGAAAATTAGAAAAAGTGCAGAAATCAGAACATAAGTTACTGCTCTGTTACACTTACGAAATCTTTATATAAGCACTGGTGAACTCTCAAATTGGAGAGACTAAACTGGGAGGATAAAGCTACAGTAGATCAAGGGCACTTTATTTCTGAATAAGAGTGTCTACCAGGGGATTTAATATACATTGAGTTGGCTGTATAGTGCCTGTGTTTGGAGGTAGAAGACTGGCAAAGAGCATATGGACTGTTAAAAAAGGGTGTATTTTAGACGTATCATAAAAGGTTTGGAGGTCGTCCCAGAAGTTCAGATGCTTATTCCAGATAAAATTTGGCTATCTATCTCAGCCACTTAAGAATAAGACTCTGGGCTTTATTAGATGAGTAACTGTAGCTTAAGCTTTCCTCATTTTTTGTCTCAATGCTGAAATTCTAGATCACTTTAGAAAGCTTGGAGTTGGTGAAAATTAAGACCTCTTCCAAAGTCCAGGACTTTGAGTTCCAGTTAAAGTGAATTATAATAGTCCCACCAGAAAACTTTCTGTACTTTCATGTTCTCAGTGATTTTAAATTTTATTTATTTGTTTATTTATTTACTTAGTTAGTTAGGTATCTTTAGGACTCGGAAGGTGCTGTGGAGCCCACCCACTGATAACACTGGGAATTTTGCTTAATCGGAGCCTGTAAAAGTTTGGGTCTTTGGTGCTACAGACTGAGGCAGATGCTCATTATAGTCACACAATTCATTTAAATAGGTTTCTAGCAGTAGACTCCACATCAAGCTCTTCAGATGTGGACAGAAGGTGTGTTAAGCCCTGCTTGCTAACTATGTCATGTTCTCAGCATGTTCTTTGGAGCCTCAACCCTATGTCATTGTCAAAGGCACCAAAGGCACCTGATGAAAAAGCAAGAGAAAAAGGTTCTTGAGCACTGCTGGTACTTTAAAGTTGCTTCTAGATTCTAGCCATCTTCTTAGATCTAAAAGTGACTCTTTTCCCATCAAGCTTTCTGTGATTTTGTTTTGGGCCTTTTTTTACACTGAAACACTTGCTGAAATTATTTAGAACTTTTTACTTCATGGGTGGTCATTTTAATGTGCAGTAAAATGGGGAGATTTTCTTTGTGACCTCAAAAAACCCATCAGTGATTAGTGAAAATTTTATCATATATTGTGAAATTAACGTTAAACATCTAAATGTTTATGTTCTAGAAAAAATGTGGTATTTCAATCTGAAGAAAATTTAGAGTAAAATATAGCAGTCAGCTTTTTGTTTGCAAGACCTTAGTTTCTTAATCTTGAAAATGCAACATATATAGCGAATGAAATAAAATCATAAATGAATTTAATTTTCCTATCTCAATCCATTTCCTAACAGGCTGATCTCCATGTCACATCTCTAGTACTGTAGCATTAGTTCACAACTGCTTTGGTAGTTCCTCTGTTTCTCTGTTTTCTTTTCCTTTTAGATATTGCTATAAGCTCCCAATGCCAATTCTAGGCTTCTGCTGAGAACAGATATAGGAAAAACTTTTCCTTGCTACATACACACTTTTAAATCGAAGTAATCCAAAACACTGTAAGTTAAACAGTCAATTAATTTTTTACCGACATTTCACTAATTCTTAACATTTTTTATTTACAGTGCTGTGCAGATGGTTTGAGAAACTTCATAAAAAACAGTTTTCAGATTCTAGTCTGAGGGCAATCAGTGGTCTGTGAGAACGGCAGGTGGTTTTCAAAGTCCTATAATCTTTGTGGTCAAAGTTCTATTATCTTTTTGGTGGTTTTTTCAATTAAAAGTTTGATTAACGATGCTTGGTGGTTCATGACGAATTTGGAGTGCTGACAATGCTCTGTTTGCCCCCAAAGTGTGAGAACCAGTGCTCTAGAAGAGGATTATATTCCTTTCTCTTTTGATAATGGTGAGTTAAATTCTTGCAGGCTCTTCTGTGAATTTTCTCTGATTTTATGAATCTATTCTTAGATTTAGCTAGATGAATAGGCTGCTGGGGACTGTGCTACTCTGTTATTGTCACTGAGGTAAGATAGTCCATCAGCAAAACACCTCTTAAGTATCAGTCCTGGCTACCATCCAGAGAAAACCAAGACATGCTATTGAACAACACTTAGGACTAAATCTTTCTTCCTCCTCTGCCACCACTAAGCAAATTCGTTAAAGGTCTTGGCCTGTATTTAAAATAACATGAGCTTAAAGAACTTGCTAGTGTTTCATCTTAGAAGACATTAAGTGTTAGAGGAAAGGCCAAAAAAAATGTTGGCAGACTCCTCATCCAAGAAGTTCAAAGATGGTGTTGATACCTAAATGTCCAATCTATCCTTACACATCTGTTTGCCAGGGAACTTGTCTAAGGAGTTGGGCAGGGTTTTCAAAGGAGCAAATGGCAGCGAGGTGCCTGACTACCATTTGTGCCTTTGAAAAATCTACCTTCTTGTCTACAGTGACGTTTTCCCTGAAAATTTACCATCAGCAGTAAGAATAAATGGTTTTGACAGTCACTCAACAACTGCAAGCAATTAGAACCATCTAGATCTGCACTGACTCTACATGCCATGGCATTTAAAATACCGGCAGTCAGTTTGTTAGCACTCCCACTGGTGAGCACAATCTCTGTCTGTATCTGTGAAACATTTCCAGGTAAGTCAGTTATGAATAATTGCCATTCCAAACAAAGTTAAAAAAAGAGGTGGAGACCTTTGTGCCTTGCACAATAAAGGGAAAGCATTGCATAGAAAGTCGGCAAAAGCCAAAGAACACCAAGAGAAAAAGACAAAGCTTATTTAGTGGATTTACAGTAGTATTTTTACACATTACAGCAAGTCAGAACTGGAAATGAATGAGTTTAAGGCATGCTGTCATTCAAAAAAGGAACAAAGCACTAACTGCTGTTTGGCATCACATTTTTGTTTATATTTATGACTGCCTTTCTTAAAAGCCTGACTTCCTATTCGTGTGTAGGTTTCCTTAAACAGTTTTAGACTAAACAATTAAACTTTCATTCATGGATATAATCTAATAGGAAGGAATTCTTCTGTCACATTGTTTTATGCTCTTGATGAAGAAAATATTTCAAATTAGCTTTACAAATCTTTTAGGAAAATAAAATCCTGTAGGACAGCAACTTGCAAGGATAACACCCACTATGTCCCTACATGGTAGAAGGCAGCGTTCCTTTTTGTGGCAACTTTGGCAGCTGCATTTCCTTAGCTGAAAGCAACATTTCTTGGAAATTAGAGGAGGGATATTTATCTCTGTTTTGCAGAGGCCCAGGGTACACCTGTTCTTTATCTATCTCAAGGACCTACCCAAGGGTAACTTCAAGACTTGCTTGGTTTTCCAGCCTCTTGGCAAATCTTCAAGTTTAGCCTCAGGAAGAGTCAAGGGTGTCCTCCAGAGGGTATGTGCCCTGTCATACTGAACAAGCAGAGCAGCTGGAGGTCAGTTTTCAGCCATGTGCTGGACCATGGAGCATCCTGAACTTACAAGTGCTTTCTGCAATGACTCATAAAATATTGGAAACTTAAGAAATGTGCATGCTTTGTCTTTGAGGACAGTAAATTTTGAAGGGAAGAGCAGACAATGTGTAGAGATAATAAAGGAGTTTGGCCCAGATGACACAGAAAACCAGTAGCAGAGGCAGAAAGCGAACCAAATTCCAAGGCAGGGACAATTGCCACACTCCTCTTAGAAGTCCCATAAATAAAGTCTCTGTTGAAGCTGAAATATTTCCACAAATCATTTTAGCTTTGAAATAGCATATTTTACTGAAAAGTTTCCAGTTAGTTGTGTTGTTAACATCAAGCCAAGTCCTGAAATCCTTTATTCAGGTAAAAAGAGCAATAAAA
Source organism: Fregata magnificens (assembly GCA_013389945.1). NCBI lineage: Eukaryota > Metazoa > Chordata > Aves > Suliformes > Fregatidae > Fregata > Fregata magnificens. The sequence goes on from WAAD01037374.1 coordinate 281,619, forward strand.
TGTAGAACAGCTTCTACGGTGAACCCAGTAGGTATCAGATGGAGACATGTACCTGGAACAAACCTCAGGCCTGGATCAGAAGGCCACGCTTGCTTTCTACTGGAGCCATATCACCCGCTTCTGTCCTGCCATTAGTGTGGAAATGCTTACGCAGATTGCTTTCAGAGCCTCCATAGTGCTTTATGGAGGTTAGGCCTGTTATTTATCCAGATCCAGGTTGGATCTGGATATTGCTGAATCTTTGAGGGCCTTCATATAATGAGTTTTGGGCCCCAGTCAAATCTGTGCAATAGAGAGGGCATTTTCAGAAAGAGTCCTGTAAACATATTTGGACTGGATTTTCAAAAGCACCTAAGTGATCTACAATTTTTCAGAGACTTGTGAGTGCCTTTAAAAATCCCACCCTGGGATCTGGATTTGAGAAAACATTCATGATGACATGAAAGATAAAGTTCTTGTAATAATAATTGCAGCATCAAGGCCTTTCCAGTCTTCTTTTCCTTTGCCTGAATTGCCAGCACATTCCCTCAAACCAAGATAGGACCCTGTGTGCCTGGGTTTCAGTTTTACCATCTCCAGCGGAATGCAAGGATAGCATGTTTTGTTTTGGTTTGGGTTTTGTTTTTGTTTTTTTTGAAGTAAAGACCTGCTAGAAGAAAACTGCTAACTCACCTACAGTTAACAAAGTTGTGTTTGAGAATCTGTCATTCTGCTGTCACACTTCTCATCTATATTATTAACTACTCGTATCTCACGGATAGCCCCTGTTTTATGTCTTTTCAGTTAGTAAGTCTTTTCAGGTAATCATCTCATAGGGTTCTAGTGCTCAAATTTTACTGAAGCATGGCCTGAATGTCACATTTGTGAGCAGAACTGGATTTTCAGTTCCTATATTCCAAAATTTTCATGAAATGTGTTTCTGGCACCATCTCAATCTCTGTCAGACTATTGGTTTTATGTGGACTTGTTTATGACTGCTGGAACCTTCATAGAGATATCTTCTGACACTCCTCCGTGTACACACAATCTCAATACCTTCTCCAAGCCTGCTCCCTCTCCTGCAGAAATACCATATCTACTTAGATATTTGATCCATGTGCTCCCAGTAGGAATCTTGCAACTAATTGGTCTTTTATATCATCACCAAACACCTCAAAGTGAAAACATACTTTGGGTGGGGAAGAAAACCTAGTTATAAGATAAACGAAAGCAAAATTAGGGACGTGCTAATAAAATCAGATTTTCTTGACACTTTTAGTCAATGCAAAAATAATTGTGGGAATATAAAAGGTTTTTTATGGTCAATTATTCTTGTCTTAGTAAGTATCTATAATCATAACCGCCTTTGAATAGGTAATAATCCTCAGTAGGGAGAAGAGAAACTTCCCTGCAGGACCATAAGGAAGGTAAAACGTTATCACATGCATGCATAAAATATATTAATATTGAGATGGTGCCAGTGCTAAGGTCAGACGGTTAGACATCTTTTCTTTGCCAGAAAATATGCTATTCCACCTTATTGGACTGCTGACGTCCAATTGATCTGCATTATTGCTCTTTGGCAAGTGTCTGTGCACCTAAATGTTTCAGATAATAGGTATTACAGTATTAGGTAAAAGCTTCCTTGACGTCTCAAGCGATATCAAAGAAATATAAATTGTAGAAGAGGAAAGATGACGACGACACCGGAAAGCTTTGAATGAGATGTCATTCTGCATTTAGAAAGACAACTGAAAAAGTTAGGACAAAAAGAGGGAAAAAATGTTATCCCCTCATTTTTTCAGCAAATGCCCTTAAAGGCTTACAAATGACCTCTTAGCAGAAATGACTTTCTCTTGGGTTTCAGACACTGTTTATTATCTGGGAAAGAGATGAGGAGGAAAAAGCAACAGAAAAGTCTGACAAATTATGCTTATTTGAAAGTAAAATGCTTCCCATCAGCAGTGCAGTGAGAATGTACTGTACGTGTCAGCTGGATGTTGACATGTTTGTGTTCTTCATAAGGTCCTTCACCGAGCAAGGAGTATGAAGAACTTTTCTGGGGAAAATCCTTCTGGAATCTGAATTGAGTGACATCACAATCCCACACATCGTGCCTGGGAAATCCAGATTACTCCTGGTAATGAAAGGGGAAAGGGAAGCGTGTTCTGTAAATAGGGAGCTTGAACCCAGATTCTCTGGCTGCCACCCAGATGTCTCTCAGTACAAATGGGCTCATCTGATCTCTCCAGTCAATTCTATTCTGGAAAGTAGCCAGTGGGCCTAGTTCATGACCCAGTGATGTCATTATAATTCATTTTCACTCACCACCAAGCCTTCTGAACTTTCCATTTTACAATGGGTCTTTTTAATAAAGAAGGCAGTCATGAATAGAATCCATAAGCACTCCTAATGATTTATAATCTTATTTTTTTTTATCTTTAAAATGGACAATCTTGCTTTCTCTGTCAAAACTGCTTAGGGAGGTTTATTTCTTCTGTCATAAAACACAGTATAGATTTTATAGGTAAAACAAATGCTATTGCCACCTATTTAAAAAGGGGAGTTCTTGTGAATATAAAAAGTCCGCTTCTGCTTCAGCAGAATAAAGTTACTGCAATAAAGAGGTAGTTACTGTATCGATGGGTCTCTGGTTATGGCAAATGTGTGGAGGCTTTCATTGGAATGACTGGAGCATTTCCCCATCACCATCGGTAAGGTATTGCAGCTCGCATGGCGCGGTATGAGTGTGCCGGAGGAGACCTGAACAGCTGCAGCATGTATAACCTGCAGCCTGTACCTGCACAAACAAGACATTGCTGAACTTGGCTCCAGCGCCCTCCTGAAGCCTTGCTTCATTGAACTTGTTTAACCCCTCCCAGCTAAAATAAACTTTCCTGAGATTACTTCACTTATCCCCGGCATGGATCTTTTCACCCCTGGGTTGTAGGAGCTGAGTGGATGATCAATGCATTTGCAGCCTGCACTGTAATTTAACTTGCTGTGTCTGACAGGAGATGTGGAATTGCTAAAGAGAAGCTTTACTTGTAATCTTCTTATCATCTTATCCTGGAGTGTTTGTGAAGGGGGAGGCCTTTCCAGCAGAGACTCGGAGTTGAGGGTTAATGCTGAGAAAGAGAAATTGCCCTATAGTTCGTCTGACTCAGTGACCTGATAAAACATGCTCTGGACAGCTCATGAACTCTAGCCTCTAACTATACGCTGCACTCAGGCTTTCCTGCACTAACATCACTTGCCTTCCTTTCATAAGCTCATTAAGAAAAATCGCTGGCTGTAAATATGACGGTGAAAAAAAGCGCAAATCTTTCCTCCCTTCCTCTCTTTCTTGCTCTTTTTCATTTCTGATACTATTTCAGATCTTCCCAGCTGAACAATAATTAGCACAAGTCTTGTGTGATTAATGGAAATGAGATGAATGGCTCAGTGGTACTAAGAACTGGAAGGAGGCAAGGATCAGTAGCACAAGGGGAAAAGGTGCAGGAAGTCAGGAACTAAGAGATCCTGGGAAGAGGACCTGAGTTAGGAAATGGGAGGAATGGAAATAAGGACTAAAGAGAATAAAAGGAGTGAAAAGAGGAGCGGGAATTGAGAGGAACTTGGAGGCAATGAAAGAGAAGGAATACCCCTTGGAAACTGAAAAGTGGGAGGAAATTCGGGTATCTGGGTAAGAGCTAAGAATTTCTGACTTCTAACTGGAGCTGTGCAATGGATTTGTTGCACAGCCTTAGCTATATGGCTTCTTTGGGAAGTAAGCAAAAGGAAGGGAATGATCCTGCCAAGCTTGCATTACCATCTGTGGAAATCTTTCTATTTCCTTCACTAAGAGGTGGATCAGGCTCTAGAAGCAATGTAAGAGGGGCCAATAGGAGAAACTGCAGAGACAGCTAGTTAAAGTAGAAAGGGAAGCAGAAGTGGGATTTTAGGATTAATCAAGAAGCTAACGGGGAGCGGTGACAAGCCATGAAAACCAGTTTTTGTAACATAACATCCTGCAGACATAAGTGAAATATCTTAAAGCTTTCACATGCAGTCATACTGTAAAGTTGATAATCCTACAGAAGCACATGGAATTAATTAAAACTCCTTTAAAGGGCTATTAAGGGGAATTCCAAGTTCTTTACTGTCTGAGTGCTGTTTCACACAGTTGTTATTGATTAGACTTGAGTTGTAAAGTGGTTTGTAAGAATTAGGGAAGGGCAAATGGTTTAGAAATAGACACGGTGGGTGTTCAGACTGGAGCAGACCAAACTCAAATAGTTATGGCTACTGTATTATTAGATACTCCTCTCATTTGAGAAGGAAAGAGGAAAAAAACCTCCTTTGGGTGAACCTCAGAGAAGTTTTCCAATAAGTCTTTTCCCACATCTGAGAATTTTTTGGTAGGAGGAGGCAGTCAGATCTCAAGTCTGGAGAGCTTTGCTGGCTGTAAGCTGCATGCAATGTATGTGGCCCATCAAACCATAGGTGCCTGTGATAGGAAATGTACTTCTAGGTGAGTCTGCTTCTGATCCTACTCTTAGTCTAGTTTTATGAGTACCAGATTTGATGTAGACTTCACTCACAGTCCTCAATGTGATGAGCTCTTCAAGAAGGTGGTGTTAGCTCTAAGCGGAGAGGGGTGGGGATCGAAGTCCAAGATAAATATGTAGCTGCTTCTACTTGCATGTTGATATAAATAAAATAAAATAAAATAAAATAAATGAAATAAAATAAAATAAAATAAAAAAAAAAATGCTGGTAAGCATGAGACTTTTGAAGTATACTGCTCCCAACTTGCCTTGTACAGATTTGGCCATCCTCTTCCCCATTTTTTTGGCCTCAAGCTGAGCTGTTGAAATGCCTTCTGTAAGTCCAGAGAAACTATTTGTGAGTAACAAGTGTCAACAGTTAAATCAACTCTCCTTTGCTAACATAAATAAAGTAAACTTCTGTACTAGATACTTGTTTTCCCTCTTTTCTACACCAGGAACATGTGATTGTGCAAGGGGCACTTTGGATCAAGTCCAACTTGCAGCCACTGAAGATGACTTTCATGCATAATAATAAAATTCATGGATTAATCAGGTCTTTTAACTGATTCAGTAGTTTGCTCTTCTGCTCCCTTATGAGAAAACTGTTCCAAGAACCTTCTTCTAATTTCCACCCTAAGAGTACACAAGGTCAGACTACAGGCTTTTGTTATTGGGTCATCATTACCTCTTTGGTTATAGAACTCTGCGCTTGTATCAGTTTCTTCCTGGTACATCTGCCTTCTCCGGCAGCATTTTGCAAGACAAAACAAGCCATATCTGCTTTGTTCCCTTGGAAGACTGTGTCTCCAGCAGGATTTGAAGTAAATAGCAAAAGATGTCCCTACACAACATCTTAAGTCCCTTACAGTGAGTGTAAATGTGCAGTCTTGGGGAAGCAGCCAGTCTGCTTTCTAATTTCTGAAAATATAGAACAGATGCATAGGTGGTCTTATGGGCAGAGATTTTGTGTCCAAGCTTGGGTGGAGGCCAGCATTGAACTTAATTTTTAACTCTGGTACAGAAAGTTATAAACAAATATAAAATCTAAGGCAGAGGAATGGAAGAGTTGACCTGCTTATGACTTCAAGGAAGAAGTAAATTGGGAGTAGTGGGAAATACTGTGATCTGTCAGTCTGATTACCAGCCCATACTTCTCTATGCATTTCAGCCATCACTATCAGCTACAATCCGTCTTGTATCGTGACCCTAACCTTGTTATCTTTCAAGGTCTTGAGTCTTGTGGTACTCAGAGAACTTTTCCCTTTCTGCCTTCCCATGACAAGAGCAGTTCTTTTCTTCCCCTTCATCCATCATATTTCACAGAAGATCCTTAAATACATCTAGAGTTTGCAAAGCTACCAGTTTTTTGCTTTACAAGTATTTATGCTGCAAACAAAAAAACCTGATGCTAAAATCTCACCATTCCTGTTGGCGAAAACTGAAATAATTGCTCAGTAGAAGAAACTGTGAATTTTCACAGTTTTATTCTGGGATGGAATTTTGGCCATTTTTGCAGTATATGTGTTTTTATGTGTGCCTGCATTCAAAAGGCCTGGAGGAAACACACCTCTTATTTAGCAGAAAGTCATGAAAAAGATTTGGACAAACTAACCAAAACCACTTTAATTTTCATAAATCTGATTATTTTGACCTTTGCTGCCAGGTGGTGAAAAGCATGGAACTTGAAGTCTTGGCTTTATGGACTCTGGGTATCAGAGTCATTAGTGTCTGATCACTGTCTTTGACATCACCAAGAGCAGAGCTCTCTATTTGTCAAATAAGATCATAGTTACCTATTTCCTCGTAACAGTTATCTATTACTAACTGCACTGCTCTTGGCAAAATGTTTTGATAGCCTTGACAGAAAAGCATTGAGTGAACAGAACTATTGGAAATTAGTTTTCTACCAGGCCGTCTACCTACTTCATAACGATCTCCTGCCATTCAATTGAGATGATTTTACCATGGACTTCAATAGGCAAATGTAGTGGACCCTGAGTTGTGCCAGATGACCAAGCAGTTCCCACTTCCTCACCTCCTCATGACAAATGTTTTAATCTTCTGGGGTTTTTTTAGGCAGTTTTTGTTGGGTGTTTTTTTTTTTTTGTTTTTTTTGTTTTTTTTTTTAACTTTACTGCTGGGGTTACGAAAGGGACTTATTTTAAAGACAAGCTAGAGTTAAAAGAAGTCACCATTTTTTTTCCACAGCAATTTTGGTTACTCCTCATTTAAGAGGAAAATAGAAACTCCCCACCTCCAGGAGAACAGTCTGGTAGCATTGNCGAGTGTCGCCTCAACCTGTCAATTATCCCTCAAAGCAAATGCTAAGTGAATGCTAGCTGGATAAAATTAATAAAGGAAACCTTTACTTTAAAAAAACGAAGACACAGGCTTATGAAAGGGATAATTCAGCCAAGCTTTAACTCAATTGCTGTGCCCGATATTTTCCGGTGACATAGGGAGGACGCCAGGAAAAAAAAAATAGAAAGGACAAGGAGTATGGGGGGGGAACATAGTTTTTTTAACTCCTCTGTAGAGCTGCCCAAATTGCCTTCTGCCCCCTTATCCCAAGGCCTCATTGGCTCTGTATAGTACCTTTAAGTCACCTGCAAATGCATCAACCCTCTTATTTGCTGTCAGCCCCATCCAAAAGACACTCAATGCAGAGTGAAGAGCTGTGATCAGTTTTCATGATGTGCTTCGTGTTGCACTTCCCCCCCACAGAAGTGTGTGTAGACAAGCCATAGAGAGAAGCACTGTCAGAGTCTCCTCTTTCCTTGTGTCTGTTTGCATTGGGAAGATGACTTTAATAATTTGTAGGGATCCATAGGGATCAGCTGGTACATAACACATCAGGAGATGCTGTGGCGAATGTCTGAGTCTTTATCGTTAATGCCTTGTTGCACCAGGTGCCATGTGGGCGGGAAAGCTTTCATAAGTCTACCATACTGCACATGGAGAGAGTTGAATCCTTCAGTACCTGGGCATTTCCTGCCTGTATAGTGCTTAGGTTTTGTTTCTAAATGATTTTAGAGACCTTGTGCTACTGGGGAAATTCTTTATCAACATTTGGGAAATACCAAAAAGTTTAGCCATGGGCATTCAAATAATGACTCTGCCGTTTAATTGATCATTTTCCTGCTGAATTTTGTGTTTGCAGGACTATTTTGAGAAAGGTGTAAGCCTTACAAAAAGCTTGCCTGATCTCATGGGAAGTATTGAACCGGGTCCAAGAGGGATGCAAGACCTTCTCTTGGTTGCAAAAATTTCATTCATCTAATCAATGAGTGATAATAGTGGCATGTGATGAAAGCCTGGCAACTGGATACTAGGCGTCCAGTCTTGACTTTCAAATGGATTAAATATTCACCTACTGTGGTGCTTAGAAATTTTCTGATTTGAATTCTTTTTAAGATCTTTCCAGATAATTTTGCCCAATGTGATATAATACCATAGTTAAAAATATTACCATGTATGTTCACTGAAACAATGTATGGCTTGCTTGCTTTGTCTTTCTGTGTGGATGGCATGGTCCTGTACATTGTGAATCTGACTACAAAAAGAGTCAAACAGCTAATATTTTTCCTAGAGCTATTTGAAACAGAAAATTGTTGTGAAATTGTGCCTGAAAAAGTTGATGTTCTACTACATATAATTTTATAAACTTCATTGCAAATGTAAAGTCAGTGAAATGTCATTTTTTGTCAAACAGAATAGTAGTGAGGTATTAACATTTGAGGACTTTTTTTATTTCTGTATTTCTTCCCCCAAAAATGGGCCTCTTGCATCAGAAAAGAAAAAAAAGAGAAGATATATATATACTTATACATTTCCTACATTTTCACTTCAAAGTTTCATACAGCTCCTTTCTTAACTGTAAAGTCTGCTTATTCCCTCCTATGTGAAATAGATTACTGAAGGCGTCAGGCTGTGGACCAGGCAGACTGCAAGGATCTTCCTGATTTTTCAGGGTTGAGTCTGACTTCATGACTTCAGACTTGGGTGTTAAAATTTATACTATCAGGCTTTTTTGACTTTTGGGAAGCCTGGATCACAGATGTGAAAGGACCCAGATGGCCTGAGCTCCAGCGGTGTTGAATAACAGCAACACAAACTGAATTTTAATTGGAATGGGGACAGTTCAGCACTTCTCATTTTCAGATTGAAGATTTCCTTGATCTATGTGAAGCCGGATTACATTTCTTTTTTATTTGACCTGCTCATCAGGTCAAATTACCTTTGCATAATTAAGGACATTGTAGTTCCTTCACTTTAGGGTAAGAAATACCTCGTTTTCAGATACCACTGGGTAAGAATATGCATGAACCAGGAAAAAAAAAAAAAAAGAGAAAAACCTGTTCTAGTTTCGTTTCTCACCAGGGAAAACACTGACTATTCAACTGGTCCTTCTGCCTGGGAGAAGCCTCCACGTGGCCCTCACTGCGTGACAGAATCCTTATGTTACTCCATTTGGATCAATAATTTCTCATTTGGAGGCCAGCAAGGCCCCGTGAAAACTGTGGTTCAAATCAACCGGGTCCTGCCACAATACTAAACCAAGTGTCTCTGCATCTGAATGTTTATACTGTGTCCATCTGGGTTAGGAATTTCTTATTTGGGGCCTGGCTATGTCACAGTTGCGTCATCTCCCTTAAAGGGAGGAGGGAAAAAAAGAGAAGTCTGGTTGAGTGTCAGAAACCTATATAATTAAAAGGCAAGAGTTCAGTGTTCAATGACACAATGGTGAAATGCCCTGTTTTTCTACAGCCTCGGGCTATTGAACCACAAATAAATCCCATTTTAATGAAAGAAATCTTATTTTGTCTACAAAAATCTGAAAGTCCAGGAACATAATGAGTGTATAGAGAAACCTCACATCATCCTGGCTGTGCAGGGGTTTGCCTGCACACCCTCATATAATTATATACAGACCGCATATGTACCTTTATCACAGGCAGCTGGAGAGAAACGAGCAACGGTTCTACAGTCAAAGAGAGTCAAGAACCACAGGCTGTACATTTTTATGTGACTGTTACTCTGAACAACCTCCTTTAATTTTCCATTCTTTCATTTTAACAAAAGCTTGAACACTTCTCCATTGATTTGCCTATTCCACAGAGAGACAGACAGAGAGAGGGAGGGAGTAAGTGAGGGGTGGGGGCTGATTTCCAATATTATGTAAAACATTTGGTTTCATGAGGCAAGCTGGAAAAGGGGATGAAAAAAAAAACCCTTTAGGAAAATAGTTTTCCATTGAAATCAGTGTATAAAGTAGGTCCCATTGGGAATATGTTTTCTCAAAGCTAAATTTTTAAACTCTTTCTACACTTCCCATGCCACTTGTCAGCAGAGAAATGAAAGGGAAAAAAATAACCCTTGGGGTTTCACAGCTTTGCACATTGAAGAAATGAGGGATCACTCAATGGTTATCAGAATTCAACATTTCTTTTAGAGGAAGAATCTGGCATCCCTCAGACTGTTTCACACTTGTGGACATAATGACTGGAAAGATTAATTTATTGTGGCATTACTTCTGCAGTTTTGGAGGACTTTTGCGTTGCTTTGTTTTCTACGTTGTTTTTAGAAGCCAATAAAGGATATCCTCCTATATGCCATCTTGCGTGTGTGTATTTTGCACATATCAAAGTCATACAGTTAATTATCCACAGCGTAACAGAAGCCACCCTACTCGCGCCAACGTGGCGGACTCCGGCCACTAAGACAATCGTAACAATATGAAATCATTAACTCAGACTACTAGGTTGGCACAGGCCAGCCACTCCAGAAGCACTGCATTTGGGTCTGGGCCACACTAAAATAAAGCAACAGCTCTAGGGAAGATGGGAAACAATGCAGGCAATGCTGCTAGCACATCACACATCTCCTCAGAAGGAGAAGTTTACAGTTCTCATTGTTAAACTTGACAGGCCCCTTCTCTAAAGCCAAAGATTTAATACGATGCTAATAGTCCCTAAGTAGAAGGCTCCTCCCTGGTATAAAAATACCCCAGTGTTATTGCTATCACCTTTGCAAACATGTAGCTTGCTGTGCAAGAATGGTTGTACAAAATCAGACAGTCATCCCTTGCAGAAGTACCTCTCCCTCCTAGCAAATAATTCCTGAAATGTCAAAGAGAGAGCAGGTGAGCACTCGCAACACCTATAAGAACATTTTGCCTTATATGAATCTGTAAGACACCCATTTGAATCAGGGGTTTTGACTTCGATCAAGTCTTCCAGCTCTCAGGCCAACCACAAGTTTTGCACAATTTCCTCTCAAAGCTATAAATCAGGCAAGGCTCTCTCACAACACAGTCCAGATTTGTGGACAGGCTTGCACAATGTATTTTGTGAATTCTTCTCCCAAATATGTGTGTACTTGGATCGAAGTGCATAGCTGATAAATCAACATGACCAGATATGATCTATCATTAACAGCTACGTTAAGAAATTTCTATGATTCTATTGAATATTGTGGTGAAACCAATGCTTCTTTCTCTATTTTCCTCTCAGATTTTTCCTTTTCCTTTTCTTTATTTTTTCTATTTCAGAAGCGTTTGTTTCTCTATATTTGTGTGTGTGAATAGAAAAATCAAAATGTTAACATCAAAATATTAAAACCAATGGAATTTACTTCTGGGATAGAATTGCGTCATATTTTTTTCTGTATGAACAAAAATGCAAGAACCCTAAGCAACAACTGCCAATTACCAGCCATTTTATTGGCACCTAGTTCCTGAGTTTTTTTGAGGATTTTTCCCATTTCTGGATAATTCTGAGGGATACTGCAAGAGATATGACAAACAAATAGAAGTTACGGACACATCATCATACCGTAGAAATAAATTTGCCAATACTGAAAAAAAAAAGACTGTATTATCCACTTGTCTTAATTATCGCCCCAGAAGTGTGGCAGCCGTTCAGCTGAAACCTGGGAAAAAATTCCATCCCTTTACCTGTAACAGCTCCTCTGGAGTAGGCAGTCAGTAACACAGTGTTTCATGTTGTCCTATTTCACAGGACGCTTTAGAGGTGGTGGTGGAGGGGGAATCCAGTATATCTTGGGACCACTGCGTGTGCGCTTGATTTACCGGTAAGTGCCAGATACCTGTTGAACTGCATCATGCTTTTCTAGCATTGTGGTAGTGATTGGCAGTGCTTCACTGTCCGCCTTTGGAAATGCTGCTTTATAAAAGAACGGGTAGGTCAGCCTGCATACATATTTTATATGTCTAGTCATACATGTTCCCTGGGACTTTCTCCTGTGCAGCCAGGGCCAATCTCAGGGCAAAACACTGCCTTGAGATTCTTGTGTGCAGTTCCCAGGGAGGCTAGACAGAGTTGTGTCGCTGAAAAATTTTGGCTTGTAATATGCATCATTGAATTCTGTAAAGCTCCATTTAGAGTGGAAGAACACAAGCAGACCATGTTTCAACTCGAAACAGTGTGAAAATAGCAATTCCTTTTACACAGGATGTCTGCCTTGACTGACACTCGCTGGTGAGGAAAGTTATGGGCGATACTGTTTGAAGATTTTGCTCTCCAGCACCAAAGTCAGTTGAGAAACCTTTTCTCGCTTTTCCCTCCAAAATGTGTGTGAAAGAATTGGAGGTTTCCTGCCAGCTATAAACTAGGAGGAATCGAGAGCAGGTATTTATTCACATGTTACTCAGCTGCCCGTTTGCGAATAGGGGGGCCATGTTTTCATAGACCATGTTTCATAGGCAGCATGTGTTCAATAAAACGTTTGTACACTTGCCAGAAATCAGGCTGCCAGAGTGATTTTCATGGATTGTGTCAGCAAATGTTATTAGCAAATTGTGTAGTTAACCTGGTGTAAGACTTTTATTACTGCTGGGTATACTTACGTATCAAAAAGCTTCTGATCCCCGCCCACTCTAAGCCTTCGGCAAAGAGAATCTGTAGTTTTTTTAAGAGACCGTGTTTACAGCTAACCAGTATTGTTCCTAATCCTGTAAAGTCTATGTGGGAGAGAACCCCATCAGTTTCAGTCTTAATTAGTTTTGGCAATTAGTTCTCCTGGAAA